>RJWH01002932.1:113324-190678 GCA_004363575.1 Solenodon paradoxus
ATGGATGGATGGATGGGTAGGTGGATGCATGGATGGATGGATGGGTAGGTGGATGCATGGATGGACAGGATAAATAGTAATTAATTCTGTTTTTCCAGAGAAGTTTGACCAGGATAGGAGGAGAGAAGGTAAAGGGAGACATGAGCACAGCACAAGGCCACCGAAGGAGGTCTCTAGATCTAAACTTGACTTGGTGTGAAATGAAGAGATGGTTAAGAGTTCCCAAATAGCAGTGAGGGAGCACACACCCCAAACAGAAAAACAAACAAGCAAATCCACTCGGACTTCGTGTGGTCTCAGGGAAGAGGAGGCTGATGTATGTCAAGAAGGCTGACTTCAGTCACTGTTGTCAGGTAGGGGAAACTTCCCCACCAGGTTTTCAGGGGAGGAAAGTGAAATCTTTAACTGGTAGATTTAATTTTCTACAAGGAACAAACAGTTTCTGATTTATGATGAACTCAGTGGAATACCTAGAACAAACGAGCAGGCTAATTAAGCTGGGAACCGGTAGCATACTGACTTTTTGGAAACAGAAAGCTGTTTTGTCTGGTACGGTAACCACTGGCCAAGTGTGGCTATTTAAACATAAATTAATTCAAGTAAAATAAAATTCTTTAGTTACACACAATAGCCACATTTCAAGTGTCCAATAGCCACTTGCGGCTTGTGATTATATTATTGGAAAATACAGTCCAGAGTATTTCCATCATCACAGAAAGTTCTATTGGGTAACACTGCCGTAGAGTACAATAAGTCATATAAAACACTGAGTAATAAAAACAGAGTTTTCAACATTGATTTCAGAGGCATGCAATACGGGGTAAGACCAAGACTCTCACACATATATATCCTAAATACACTTTAGATGAGACCACGGCACTCTGACCCTCCCTAGTAACTCATGGGTTCCATGACAGCTAACATTCTAAAATCTTTGAGGATCCATGACACACACAGGGAACCTACAAATAGAGGCATGTACTGTATGTCAAGAACAGGCACAAAAATGCTGTTCTGGATTTCAGGGTTACACGTGAGTCTTTACGGTGAATATTTTATCAGACACACATAACCCTTCTCATCTTTTGTCACCTAAACTCTTGTATAGCTTTCTGAAAAGGAAAGTTCAAAAATAACACAAGTTTTAGTTCAAGTCTAAAGCTGCCTTTAGTTCTGATGTTTTAACACTAAATTTCAGGAATTGAAACCTTTACCACTGCTTGTGGCCACAAGGAAAGGTCATGTGGACCTTCTGGTATTGCAGTTATCTCTCTCTCTCTCTCTCTCTCTCTCTCTCTCTCTCTCTCTCTCAACAGGTGCAGGCAGATAAGAAAAGAGAGAAGGAAGAAGCATTTTATTTTGTTTTCATCTTGGTTTTTCCTCCTGGGTCTCAGGTCACAAATCCAGGTCCTTGAGCTGTATGTAGACTGTGCCAGCTAGAGGCAGTGGATTTATCTGCTAGGCCACCAGGGCGCACTGGTTTTCTCTTTTAATGACTGAGTGGTCATAGTTTGAGTCCTGAACATGAGCCTGAGACCTAAAGCTTGGATCCAGGCTAATTCAGTTTGTATACCTAAGCTGATTTCTTCATCAACAAAATGGGGATAATAATATCCACTCATTCATTTCCCTATCTACTTACTTAATACCTACTATGTGCTCAGCACAAGGTGCTAGGGAACAATAGTGAACCAACAGACACTATCCCTGCCCTTGTGGGTTTAATATGTGTTGGTCTAACTCGAATCACTCTGAAGAGTGATCGTGTTCCATCACCTCGAACTGTCTACACTCAGTTTAAAGGACCACTGCTTACTTTTAAATCCCTTTAGGGTAGTTTGGGCTTATGGACAAGAGCTACTCCTTCATTCTCCTCTGCTATTAGGGATGATTTGGTGGGAAGCTCAGGAAATACTGGAAGAACTCTGGAAACTGGAAACTCCCTTCATAACAGAAGGAAGAGGTGGGGCCCAGCACTCTGATGGGAGTAGAGAGCTGACCTACCCTTTGGTAGCTCCAGTGAGGACAGGCATTTCTGACAAAAGGAGTTTTATTGCTCCTCTTATCTGTATTAGTTGATTCAATTGCTTCCCTTAGCTTGTACCTATAATTTTGCAATGCATAGAAAATGTAGTGCATGGGAATTAGAAGTCACTAGGACTAAGAGAGGGTGCTGTTTAACTCCCGTACTTCCCCAAATCTTCAACTAGTTCTTAGGGCACACCCCTCCAAGTCCTGAAAGCCATCCCACTAGAACCTGACATCAAAAGTGAGGTGCAAAAGCGAGGTGAACAGTCTCTCTCTGAGGACCAGGCCAACAGTATCTCCAAGTAAAGGCAATGATCATAAGAGTTGACTGAGAGTTGAATCTTAGGAAGAGCTGGAACTAGCATCTTTAGTGATGTTAGGACTTAATTTATTAGCAACACTCTTCTTTCTTATCTAGGACCAATTTTCTTCATGGAGCAGAAAAGGTTATTATCAACTTCTGAAATCATCTACTTAGAAACTGGAGACAGAATGTCTAGACTTCCTGTTTACAATAGCAAAAGATCCCAGGGAAGGACTCTGATTGGCCCAGTCTGGGTCAGGTGTCCATTTCTGGATCAATCAACTCTGGCCAAGGAAAGGGTATCTCCCATTAAAGTCATCTAGTTGAATAGCTGGAACAATGCAGCTCTAAGGAGAAGAGGAATTTCTGGTAAACAAAATGAAGATTTAAATATCTATCATGTGCATGTATCATCTGATAGAAAATAAAGCATGAAATTTGCTCAGTACTTACATGCACTAAAATGAAGAAGAGAATATAAGTTACATGTTACATTAGGCAACTAATACTGAAGACAAACTCAACAAAGCAAATATGCTCACATCTACCACAACAAGGTTGATATATTTTGGTCAAAGTGGTCCCTGCATCAGAGCCCCAGGTTACTTTGTCTGCACAGGGACAGTGGTCTCCTCTTTACAGGGTTAGCTTCACCCAGCTCCATCAGGTCTACTCAAGATTTTCTCATTTTTCCCCTCCCAACTTTTTAAAGATATACCTGGATACTCGTGGAATCACCATCCAAGTCTCCACCATCCACGACACCAAGAGAACTGTGGTACATGCATGCCCACAGCAGGGGGGCAGGACGGGAAGACAGCATGCTGAGCAGGTGGTGGCCACCTCTGGCAGATCTTCACTGGTCCTGCGACTCCCTAATCTCTCAGTGCCTGCCCATCAGTGAGCAGCGTACAAGCAGTTGTCCGTGTTTAGACCATGATCCACAGCAAAAGTAGAGACCTGGGCTCCAGAGAGCTGCAGGCATGCAGGTGGGAGCCTGAGGGGAAGAACTGGCAGGAGGACTGGCCACCGTTTGCCAAGATGCCAGACTTCTCATGCTTCCGCGAAAATACCAGCAATACCCACCAAGGGCATGGAGATGAAATAGCTCCAGACATCATGTCAGGAAGGCATTCAAACAGACTTTGGTCACAGACTCTTGGTAAAGTCGAAGAATGTGTGCCAAACTTCAGTTTGTCAGTTTTACAGAGACAGACTATCTAACCCATGGCAAAATGACCATACCCAAAAGTAGACCTGTACGTACAGCAATGGTGTAGGGAAAGGGCTCCCAGAAGGAACAAGGCCAGCAAAGGTGAAGAGGTAAGAAAGCGCTCATCAAAGAGAAAATATTGTGTGCCTACACTGAAAATCTATAATCATAATAGCTTCCGTTTCCTGAGAGCTTAGCACAGGCCCAACACTGTTTTATTGGCTTTACACGGATTAGCTTATTTAATACTCATGATAACAATAACAACAGGTATTTAAAATCCCTGTGTGAAGACTCTGGTCCAGAATTCCAGTGAGGTGGGGGAGGAAGAGGCAGCGAGGCTCTCACCACACCACCACCAAGCAGTTCTCTGACTGCAGCTGGTGTCCGCCGTCATCTCAATTCTGACACTAACTACTAGCGATAGCATCGGATCCCATATGTTAAGGACTCAGTCCTATACGACTGTTCTGCCCACCAAAAGACTCTGATAGATCACAAGCCTAGGTTGTTACCTGTGCTTCTGCCCAACCAGCTATAGATTAGAGGCTCCAACGAATGATTAATTTGCTAAAGAGGCTCATGGAACTCAGAGAAGCATTTTAGTCACTAGATTACCGGTTTATTATAAAAGGTCTTAGCAACTCAGGAACAGCCAGATAGAAGAGATGCATAGGACAAGAGATGGGGTAAAGGCACAGAGTCAGGCTCCTCCAGGCTGGGCCCCTCTTCCTGCAGCTCCACATGTTCAACCACCCAGAAGCTCTCTGAAACTCTCCTTTGGGTTTTCATGGAGGCTTCATTCCCTAAACACAGTTAATTAAATCATAAGCCATTGGTGATTGATTCAACTTCCAGATTCTCTCCCTTCCCCAGAGGTCAGGGGGATGCAACTGAAAGCTCCATCCCTCCAATCACAGATTGGTTCCCTTGGCAACCAGCCTCCATCTAGAGGTGGGGGGGTGGTGTCCCAAAGCCACCTTGTTAACATAACAAAAGACACCTTTATTGCTCTCTACACTGGGGAGTTTTAGTATCTCTGAGCCAGAAAAGGGTACACAGACCAAATATTATTTCTTATTCTAAATCACAATATCAAACACTGTTACAGATTAGAAAAATGAGGCAGAGAGAGTTTGGGCAGCTTGCCCCAGGTCACACAGAGAATTCATGGCAGGTAGGAGTCCAACCTAGTTAACCTGGTTCTAGAGTCCATAGCCTGCCTCTCTCAGGGCTCGGTACTGCATTCCCTGGGATACAGCCTAACCGTGAAGCTGAACTGAAATACCAGGGGCCTGATCTTCAAGAGCGTTCAATTTTTTGAGTCTGGACTTTTTATTGTCGGTAATGTGATGCCATCATGATTTCTGAGCAGCAGTGACATAATCAGGTCTCTCTCAAGGGAAAATTCATCTGTCCGGAGTCTGGGGTGTGGACAGACGTGGGGCGGGTGGAACAGAAAGGAGCGGACAGGAGGTGAAGAGGGCGGCTGGGGACCTGGGGGTCCACAGCACAGCCCTGGGGAGAGGAGAGGCCCTACGAGCTGTGGGCAGGACTGAGAGGTGGACAGAGCCTACAAGTGAAGACAGTGCTGTGCTGACTAAAAGGAATTCTGATGGCTAAACAGCTGGTGTGCCTCATCCAGACAAGGGGACTTCTGAAAAGGGGAATTATGGATAATTATGCTGTGCAGACAGGCACGAGGTGGAACTGCTCAAGCCAAGTGAGCCATACTTGGCTAAACATGACCAGGTGGGAAGACCCAGAAAGCTGCTTTGAAAGATATGCACCAAACTGCTGGGATATGTGGAAACGAGCAGGTAAACTCCATTTTTGATAGAGACAGTACCCCTATCACTTCTGCTGAGACAGCCCCACTTAGAGAAAATGTGATCTATACAGCCAGGTACCACATAACAATGTGTAGGCTCATAACGGACCTCATCCTTCACTGTCCAGCAGAGAAGCCTGGTGTTCATCACTCTCCTGCTGTCGCATCCCTGGCTTCCTCTGCCTGGCCCGTCCCACAAACATCAAATCCACAGGATGCACTCAGGGTCCAAACAAGGAAGGCTCGAGGTCTTCCATCCAGACTGCCAGCAGCTGCACTGCTGCTTGACAGTCGCTCCATCCTGTTCTGACCATAATCCTGTCCCTCTGCTGAGGGCCCCTCCATGGCGGGTTCATCCCTTCCACCTTCTGGGGGCCTTAGCATGTCTGCAATGTCTGTCTGCAATGCTGCATGCAACCTCTTCCTGTCTGGCTTCTCCTCCTTACCAGGTCCCCTTTTTCCCATGTCTGGCCTTTCCAGGAATCCCAGTCCAAAATAGTCACCTGGTCCCCATCAGTATATCTGGTTTTCCTCAGTCCATTGATTTCCACATATTTTCTTAGTAACTCGTCTGTCTTTCCCAGTTGGCTGTACGCTTCTTGAAAAGAGGAAACTGTCTCCTGTGTTCCCTGCTATGTCCTCGGTGTCTGGTACCTAGTAAGTACCTAATAAATGTTTATAAAAGGAATGAATAGGAAAGAGATTATGTTTGCAGAATCTGAGCTACTCCTAAGTGGAAACATCTATGAGTCAACAATGTGGGTGGACATCCATCTGGGGCCAACAGTGTGCCTCACCTACAGGCATTTGAGATTTTGAAAATTAGAAAATTCGAGCATCATGTGCTGCTTGTATCGTTTTAACAGCAAAGACAGGAGGTCTGGAGAAATAAAAAGGTTGCAAGTTCAAGGGTGCATCTCAAGAAAGTAACACTTAAAATACTTGCAGCATCTCTGGATTTCCAGGCCATCTCTTCACAAAACCAGGTCAGTCTTCCCCTTGGGGAAAAATAAAATAAGCAGCAACAAATACTTTGCTAATATTGTCCTTCTCAGCAAGGTAAGAGCATGCCACATTCTACTGAGTCTCTTTCACAAAGACACAAGCCAGCACAAGACAATACATTTCCTGAAAAAAGAAAGAAAACCTAGCTAGAGTCCAGCTGACAACCCCAGTTTTATCCTTTGCTAATACCAGTGACCCTGGAACTACAAGTTTGGGGCAAAAAAACTCAGGGTTTATTAAAACTCCTGGGCATGTTCTGGAAAACCAGGCTTAGAGTCTTCATGGAACTCAAATCTCAGCACCACAGTAAAATGACGAAGACAAAAGAACGTGAGTTTAAAGAACTTTAATCAGGAGCAGATGTTTTCCTTCACACCACACTCTTTAACATCCAGGATTCGTGACTGTTCCCCCACCATTCCCTGATTTACATAGGCTTCCAAAACATTCATGAAAGCTACTTTAACAAAAGGTTGAAATGATATGGTTGGATCAATGCTACCCTAGTTTTAACCCTTGGTTAAAAAAAACCCTTTTCTATTCCTATGGCTCCAGACCAACAAAAATATAACACGGTCATAATGGCATTTGAAACCCCCATGATAAACAGAGCAGTTAATCTAAGTACTTGGGGATGGTGTTCATTACAATGTGCTAAAGAAATGAATGTTTTATTGTTCTTTTGTAAATACCCTGGAGGACCCTGGGATGGTTTTTTTCTGGAAGATGGAAATGATTTGAGAGAGTTTCAGATCTCATGAAGACATGTAATCTCTCTGTGTAATAAACAGGGTGTTGTGGGGTCTCTTGGGGGCTTGGGGTTTTTGTTTTGTTTTGTTTTGTTTTTGGTGTGTGTGTGGGAGGAGCTTTCTGCATTTACAACTGATTAGAATTACATTTAAAGATTATGTTCAATGGCCCCAACATCTTATATATTCAATGCTTGCTTTTAATTTCCATTTCACTTTTATTTCCTATGTATTCTGCTAGCTCTCCATGTTCTGGAAGTTCTCTCCTAGTAGAATGAACTGAAAATAGACACATTTCTGATTTCATGTATATGGCAGGTCATATTTTCCTAATTGGCTACAACAATGTTTCTCATCCCACCTGGTCTTCTAGAACTTAATCACTCCTCCATTAAAAAGTGGAGTGTCTGTTCTGCTTGCACCAATATGGTCTTGTGAAAGCCTCCAGGGAAGAGTAAGGTGAAAAGTATACCATGTGACTTTCGAGTCCGAGTCCTAAAATTCTGTGAATGTCCACCTTATTCTCTTGGGGTGCTTGATTTTAAAAGCCTGCCATCCTAGTTTGAAGAAGCTCAAGCAATCTCTGAAGAGGGCTTTAGGCAGCAACAACCTGCCAGCCATGGGTGTGCACCATCTTGAAAATGGACCCTCAAGCTACCAAAAATTCCCCTTCGCTGATGCCATGTGGAGCAGAGAGCAGCTGTCTCTGGCAAGTCCTGCCCCAGTTACAGATTTGTGAGCAAAACAAGTGACTTGCTGTTTTAAACGACTATGTCTCGGGGTTCTTTGGGGATGTCCAACAACAGACATCCTCTAACATACAGTAATCCTCACTAATTCATCCCCGTGGGAAGAGACCAGGCTGCAGCAATTTTTTAAAGTAAAATCCACAACCCTTTATAAAGAACACACTTAGCAGCACTCTCACCTATGCAGAAATGTAAACAAGGATCATATAAATACTTCCAAGAAGTGGGCCTTTAGGGATGTGCTTCCACAAAGAGGTAAGAGCAGTTTGTAATTAGCCTCTCAGTTTGTGATGATGCGTCAGAACTGCTGGGGAAAGCAGGTACCTGGATGTGTGCAAGCCTCCGCGGCGCTCCTTACATTATTAATCGCCTAGCAAACCTGTAGGCAAACTTGGGCTCAGTTCTTGTTTATCACAAGTTACAAATGTACAGAACATGAATTAATGATGATGTTTTACTCTTCAAGCAACACCAAATAAAGGCCACATTCCCAGGCACCATCAGAGTCAGAGAGGGTCACAGACACCCCAGTGCTTGAAGCTTGGGGAAAAAAAAATCCATGGGTGTTATTCTTAAGGCATCATGAAGAGACTCTTTTGTTGCCCTCAGGGGATTCTCTCAGAAGTTAGAGCAGTAACTGCATCTCTCATTCAAAATGGGAAGTCTCTGAGACAAAGTTTTCACACCCACTGAGTGAGTGGCTCCACCTAAAACTAACTTTATTTCTACTAGGAATAGATATAAATATTTTCTTTTAAAGTATTTTTTGATCTCATCAGGTGCTTTTCTTCTGATTTCTACTCCATAGTCCAACCATTTTCTGTCTGAAGATTTCTTTCTAAAAGCTGCTTTGTCTTCTGTCCAATAACATCCTTATTGCCTTCATCACACTGTCAGGACACATAGTAAACCAGCAGGTAAACTTAAGATTCAGCTTTGGACAGAGACAGTATCCCATCACTGCCACCAACGCGTCCCCACTCGAAGACGATGCGATACACACAGTCACGTATCAGGTCATGTAGGCTCATGCTGGACCACATAAGTGACCATGGTACCAAGAGGTTCCAGAGACAGCCCAGGTGTGGAGTAAGCGGTCCCATCTAGGTTTCTGTACTTCTGAATACACTCTGCGACGTTCACACAGTAATGACAATGCCTAACACTACATTTCTCAAAACATATCCCGTCATCAAGCTATATATGACTATATAATGGAATATTATTCAGCCACAAAGAAGCAAGAGATCTTGCCATTTGTGAAAACATGGACGGACACTGGACGTGTTATGCTAAGTGAAATGAGTCAGATACAGCTCTCACTTACATGTGGATTCTAAAAAAGTCTAACTCATAGCCTCCCTCTGTGGTTCAGGTGGTTAAGGCACAAGCTACAAAGGCTGCGGGCCTGGGGTTTGAGACCCAAGGCCAAGGGGTGCGGGAGCGGGCAAAGAAGCAGCGTAGCTCATAGAAATAGAGCAGAATAGTGGTTACCAGGGGCTGGGGGTAGGAGGAAAGAGAGATAATGGTCAAATGGTTCAAATTTCAGTTATAAGATGAAAAGCCCTATCTAATGTCCCGTCTGGTGATGGTCTCGATAACAACAGGGTATTGTATAAGAGAAATTTCCTGAGAGGTTATATGTGAGCTGTTCTCCCCAAACACGCAAAAATAGTAACTGTAGATGTGTTAAGTAACCTTACTATGGTGATCATTTCACAAGATATATGTGTATCAGATCATCACACTGTGTACTGCACACAATGTTGTTTGTCAATTATATCTCAATAAAACTGGAAAAAAGGACGATCACTATTACCCTCCACACCTAATATAACATACCTAGCACCCAGCCAATAATATCCCTGCTCCCCACAGCCCCCACATAATTTTTCAATACCCAAGGATGTTGCCATGAAGCTAAAATAGTGGATATTTAGATTGGGAAGTATTTATTAGATGGGAAACTTAAATCTATTTTGTTTCATCACTATGGCTAGATTTATAATACTTATTGGGATATTTGGGCCATTTGTCCAAACAGACATATTTTATGCTAGTTCTACATATTAGCACATTATTGTAATCAGTCTTACTTCTCAATCTTCTAAACACTTGAGAAGTCAGAGTGATGCAACAAACAAATTACTTAAAGCAGCTTTTTCTCACAACAGATCCCCCTGCCCACTGGAGTGTCAGAAGAAAACTTACTGTTAATCTAAAAAAAAAAAAAACTGTGTAAAGATAATCGCCCTCACATTGAACTTCAATACTAGTGAAGAGGGGCGACAAAAATCACTATCAATTAATCAACAAGCACTGATTTACTGGGTGAAGGGACGTGGCCCTCAAATTCACAGAATGAGGGCGTATGGGGAGAAGGTTCAGTCTGCCACCGTCACACAGCTGAATTAGCAAATAAGCCTCTTTGATAATGAGGAGGAACTAACATTGTGGCAGAACATCAGAACTACAGGCAAGTTTAGAGATTACCAGTATGCAAACATCTCCCTTTGCAGAGAAGAAAGCCATGAATTGCAGAAAGTGGAAGTCCCTGCCTAAATGACTGCTTATTTAAGTAGCAGGTTTCCTTGACTGGAATCAGGAGAAAATTCTGAAATTGGGCTTTTAAAGATCCCAGTTTCTTCTTGAAGAGCAAGTCCATTTCAGTTATTGGGTCTTTGTGTCTAAATACTTTCTCTGCCTCCCCCAGCCCCACAACGCATCCCTGATGAACCTAAATGGGCCAGAATCCCAGTGTGAGTGGGAATTCTTCCAGAGGCAAGAAAGGAGGAAACCTTACAAGGGTGGTCATCCTGTCACGCTGGTTCTCAACCCCTCGGAAACATTCCACATAATCTCCAGCTGTAAAAGTGAAACCTTCCAGGTGCTGGAGGAAGACTCAGCTGGCAGCCTAACTCCACTGCGCGGGAGACACCCCTCCTCCACATGCTGCAAGTTTAGCCCAAATTCCCACCCTCGTTATCTGCGCTGGATCCCAGACAAATCGGCAGACAGGAGGTCTCACGGCGCGGGAAGTGCAGCACCTCGAAACATCACAGATGGGGAAGTTCAACCTGCGCCACGAACCCGTCGGCTGCCACAGCGTGTTCACTGACGGTGCATAATTAGCACTCAAAACATGTTCCATCTTATAAAAAAATATGTAACTACATCTATATATGCGTGTCCATATGTACACACATGCCACTTTGGGAAACTTCCCTGGTGATCACAGCAAATGCCATCTTGTAAGCATATGAAGCAGGGAAGGGTGACATATAACTCTCACGAGTCACTTCCAGAGAGGATTTATTTGCTCAACCAGTTTCAACCACTGCACACACTGGAACAGCTACTGCGACTTCGGGGAAAAAGAAAACACAGGCGTGTCCATCCACCTAATCTCATTGCGTCACCTCTGAGAGCCTCTGCTCCTATGCAGCTCTATCTTTCAAGCCATGGGAATCCAGGGGGCATTCTCACTCTATAAATACTCCACGACCTCTATCTACTCCTCTCAGCACGGAAAAAAGAGACAAGAAAAAAAAAATCATCACATAAAAATGGTGAAGTATCTTAGGAAATGGAAAGAGCTGCAGAGAAAGGGAAATAGAGTAAATGGAATGTGCGTGTGTGTGTGTGTGTGTGTGTGTGTGTGTGTGTGAGAGAGAAGGGGGGGTGGTAGGCATCAGGTGATCTGTTAAAATGGGTGAGCAGGATGGGTGGGTGCACTCAGATGGGTGGACTTGAGTGAAGCCTTGAAAAAAGTGATGGTGTAAGCCGAGCCAATACCTGGAGGAAGGCAATCCAGTTATCTCTTAATGTTCAGTAATCACAATGCCCTGGCCTGGTCCAAGGCAAGAGTCCATGCATAAGCATACAGTACATCTCCTGGACAGAACCTGGACAGAATCCTGGCTATCACCTGGATTTTACCCCCTCCCCATGCTAGTTCTCAAAAATGAATTATTCAATATATTTTGAGGTTTTCACAATATAAGGATTTTCTGTGACTTTGTTTTAAACAACCATACTCTCACTCTTAAACAACCATACTCTTAAGACGGGAAAAACATTAATCGAAGTTGGTCTGGGATGTTTATTAAAATCATCTGATGGGCTTGATCATTTTTAAAGGAGGGAAACGTATCTAACAAAAATATTATGCTAATTTCCATAGCATATAACACAATCTGGGGTGCTGTGGTCAGCAGTCTTCTTAAAAAATCTCTCCTAAAAATTGCGGCAGGAACTCAATACAAGATGAACCTGAATGAATGACTGGGAGCAGGGCATAGCTCAGAGAGTGTTGAGTCAAAGATGCCATTTGTAACGTATCTCATTATATGAAGGTCAAAACTCAAGGACGCTAACCTCTGTGACAGAAATTAGATGGAGGTAGCTACCTTTGAGGAAGAGAGAACAGTGGTGAGGGGAGTGATCGCAGGGCGAGCTCTGAGCTGTCCCATTTCTTGACCTGGGAGCTGGTCAGTCAGGTGTATTCACTTTGTGTGAAGTCACTAAGCTGTGCTCTTATGACTTGTGCACAATCCTGTATTTATGTTGTCTTTACTAAAGAGACTTTATAGAGTAGTGCCGAGTGGTGACATCATGGAGATTTCTTACTCACCTCTCAACCGTGTAAGAAAAAACAACTCTCCTAACGTTAAGTGAAGGAGTACTTACAACTCAGGACAGGATGTCCAGGGATAGCATTGTTCCTAATGTTAAAAGTGCTGCATTCCAACCATGTGGAGGAAAGCAAATACACTGAGCGTGAGAACAGTCTTAGTTGCCTCTGTAAGTCACCTTGGTGATGACAAAGACGGGGAAGGCGAAGACACATGACAAATGTAAGCATAAAATTGTTTCATAAAGTGTCAAATGGGGTGCAGAAGCACTCTTTCCAAATTTATTTCATCTTTTAGATAATTTAAACTAATGCATGTAAAATGAGTTAATCATATACATAGAAATTTAATTAGTTCAAGTATATTCTGAAAAAGATACACAGTAAAGTTGGCCCCAAACTGTTTTGGGATCTTTTCACGGGGAAAGTTTGCTTCAGCTACCTACTATATGCCATGTACTGCTCCTTACTCCTTCTGGTTAACAAGACTCACCATCAAAAATGTTTTGTGTCAATTTAGAAAACATGAAAAATGGAAAACTTTCACAAAGTGATGCCTATAGAATTAGGCTGTCTGAGACAGTTGGCACTAGTTGTAACCAAGGAGCTGAATTTTTGATTCTAATTCATTTTTAAATTTTAAAATAAAAGCGGCATAAAATGTTTTTCTGTTAAAGCCTTTTATTTTGCAAGTGGAACATTCAAACTGAGATGTGAGACAAGAGTAAAACACGCCAGATTTCAAAGATTTCATGTGTTAAAAAAAATGTCATTGCACTTTGAAAAGACAGTATGTGGGTACATTGCATTAAATAAAACAGATTATGAAAATTAATTAATTGTATTTTTTTAACATGGCTGCTAGAAAAGTTTAAATTATAGAGACTCGAATTATATATCTGTTGGACAGCATGGTCAAGGTAATAAAATGCCACTGCTGATCAATAATTGAGGAGCTAGAGAAGAATGAGAAATCAAAACTGGAAAAACCAATATACTTGACAACCTGATTAACAACGATAGCAGGATAAGTCTGGGTGGGGCAGGGATGAGGGGCGTCCAAGACGCCAGCACCTCTTCTAAGAGACGGCGGTGAGATAAGCTGGGACCGACCCAGCACCCGAGCAAACACTGTTTGTGATTCCACAGCTGTCAACAAATCCAATGACCTAGTTTTTTGCTGACTGTGTTAAAAAATTGCCATGTCTGTTATTAAAGAAGCAAGAAGAATGACAGAGGCTCTGAGCATGTCTTTCCAGGGAGACAAAAGAGAGGAGGGAGTTTTAAACTGACCTGCTCCCAATCTTCCCTCCCTGAAAGGTTTGGGTGAGGAGTAGGAACGGTACTCACACCAGGCGTCTGGTAGGAAGACTTGTTTCAGGAGAATCGAGAAAATACAATAATGCACCTCACTCATGGGAAACTGGCAATTCTGCACGGTTGGAGACAGTGTTAGGAACCCACGATACGAAAGAGGGGAGACTGGCCTCACCCCCCACAGACACTGGTGATGGCTCATGGTTGGTAAGTGGTCAGTGAGCTTCTTGTTGCCTTGGTCCCTTTTCCAAAATGCACTCCATGGTATAAAGAGGTACTTGGGGAAAAGAACCAAGGGGAATGCTTTCAATTTATATTTGAAAAATGTCAGGTTAAATGAAGGTTCTTCACTGCAAACCTTTTCACAGGTTTGCCTCTTCTAAGGAGCACCATGACCTGAGAGGGCTCATGACATGCATGCTTCCCAAGCACACTGGCCTACAGAACCTCTTTTCCGAGGAGCATCCTAGACGTTGTCTTAGTTGGAAGACATACCAGATCTTCAGTCCTTTGGCTTCACCCTCAGCTGACAAGAAACATCTTCCATCAGCACGCTCAGAGGCAATGGGAGGCAGAGCCTAGTGCCTCTCCCAGCTTGTCCACTGCCTGACTCCTCTGGGGCCCATTTCAACAGCTGTGGGAGCGAGGAACAGCCCAGGTGCCCCGTGGCCACAGCTGTGTCTTGGAGAAGCAGTCCTCTGTCATTCAGGGACTGAGCTCCCAGGCTGACCCACAGCGCGCCCAACACCTGCTTGTGGGCTTGGCACCACTCGACCTCCTACCAGCTCAGGGTGGCAGAGATATGAGTCTTGCCAAAGTGCCAAAAAGTAGCCAGGAGGGTGGAAGAGATCCTGAGGAGACAGTGTCATGGCCAGGCTGAATTTCTTCCTAGCACAAAGCACACATGGGCACCCGTCTGCCACTTCGCTCCAGTTTACTTTCTGTTTCCTCTCCAGTCTCCTGCCTGCTCCACTAACCTCCAGAATAGTTTCTGAGTTCGTGGCTTTGAGGCCATTTCTCTGCAGAGATCACAGTGGAAGGGGCCTGACAACGACCATCGGCCAACAGGGGCCACAAAAAGCCACTTTCTGTTCTGAGCACATCTAAATACCATTTTTAGGACTCCCAACTTAATTGTTTTTTCTGATTTAACTACGAGTTCTTTTATTATTATTATTATTATTATTATTATTATTATTATTATTATTATTATTATTATTATTTCATGGAATATGTGCTCTGAATGCTAAAAATTACCTAAAACTGTAATGTTTTACATGGGCGAGTTCTAATCCCCTAGTCAGATATTAAATTGCAGTTGCTTAATAAAAAATTGCACTTAGGAGAAGAATGAAGAAAATTCAGCAAGCCCAGAAAGAAAGAACATCTTGAAAGTTAAAAAAATAAAAATAAAACCACCGCCAAAGAAATTCCTCAGAGCCACCCTAGGAACCGCACGAGAGCACACACGAGGTCAATGGGGTAACGGACAGTGGTTTTTAATTATAACCCAAAGCCATTCTCAATCAGGTCTTACAAAAATATGTGCCAAGAGGGAGAAGGTTACTAAAACAGCTACTAGAGAGGTAATGATGACCTACAGTGGCCATTTCCGATTTAGTTTTAGGGGCACCAACAAGACAAAAGTCTTCTCTGTTAAAAGATCCCTTCCCTCAGCCTCTGTCCCCATTATCTTCTTGAGTTTTCCTCAAATCCTTCCAGCCATTTTCTGGCCCCTCTCTCCTCTGCACAGCAGTGAGTGCCGGGGTTTCCGAGGGCACAGTGCACAGTCTTTTCCTTCCTAACAGTGTCCCATCTATGTCCACTCCTGCCCCATCCAGTCTCTACCCTGCAGTCATTCTCCTCTTTCCAAAATGTCAACTTGGTATCTCACTCTCCAGCTCTTCCTTAGACACCTCCAATTTCTTTCTGTGGTATTTGGGATAAAGACTCAAATGCTGAGCCTGGTCTGTGAGCCCCAACTAACTCTTCAGTCTCATCACGTAGCACTCAGTCCGCCATTCTCTCAGGTCAATTCACATAGTCTCCTTATTCTTGGATGCAAACATGCTCCCTTCCCACCTCAAGACCCTTGTCCACACTCTTCCAGAACCCAGTACATACCTCCACTATCTCTGTAACACCACTTTTTCAAGGACCACTCCCTTCTCCACTGTTAACCTTGGGCAGGGCCCCTCACCACACCCTACTCTCCCACGTGTGATTATACCTCCAACCTGGGCCGTTTGTGCCTGTGTCCTCAGCTAGACTGAAAGTGCCCTGTGACTAGGGACTGGTCTCTAAGGCCTCCCTACACACTACCAAGGCCCTCAAAGATCTGTCCAAGAAACATGACTGAACTCGGGGTCACTGGTACTGGATCTTGGATTCAGGAGGGAGAACATGAAGTAAAGAAATCTGTCGTGTGTGTGTGTGTGTGTGTGTGTGTGTGTGTGTGTGTGTGTGTGTGAGAGAGAGAGAGAGAGAGAGAGAGAGAGAGAGAGAGAGAGAGAGAGAGAGAGAGAGAGATGAAGACAAGCACTGACCCCCTCCCTTCCCCTCGGGCTCAGATTAACTTTCACTCATTTCTCTGGACAGAACAGGAAGATTACAGGCCAATGAAAACAGAAGGACAGAGATCAAGAGAGGCTAGGGCTGGAAAGGAGATTTAGAAGAAAACAGACCTCTAGGCAGAAGCTCCCACAGTTTTTCTTCCAAACATCTAATCCTGTGTCTTCCTCCCTCCTGCCCCAGACTCAAAGGCTTACCCACCAGATCTGCTTCCACCTTTTCAAGTCTGGCTTTTATCAAACTTTCCCTCTCTTCCATTACTGTTCAGCTTTTAAAGATGTTCAAATCTCCTGTTTCAAACAAACAAAACTTCCTTCTCTCTGTATCCTATTTTAGCCACCACTCCCTCTCTCTCCTAAACTCATTCACTCTTAAACCCATCACTCATAGGCTCCAACCCATGAAACTGCTCTTGCAAAATACGTCTATGAATTCCAGTGGCTCGACCTCTTGGGTTCTTCCCACTCAACATCATTTTGCTTTTATACTATTCATAGTCTCTTCTGTAGGACTGTAAAGATCGCGTGCTTTCATTTCTCCCTCTGCTTGCTAAAAATGTTTACTTTTTCTCCTTTGGTTTCTCCCCAGAGCTCTGGCCCATGGCTATGCCCTCCCATCTGCAAGCAGAAGTAGCATATGTTATAGTTCACCCTGTCACGTGGCCTTGTCACCTTCACCAGTAGCTACTCAAAGTGTGGTCCTCAGCCCACGGCTGGTCCATCAGCCTGGGACAAGATAGATGCAAAACATTAGAAAAAGCATTTAGACACTTTCATAGCTATTCAACATTGTTGCCATGCTTTTATTATATTTTACTGAAGTATTATTCCTTAATAGATTTGAAAACTCAAAAAACAACAGCAACAAAAAAACCCAACAAAAACAAACAACAAAAACCTGGTCATTCACCACAGGTAAGTTTGAGAAATACTGATCTAGATCTTTCTGTTTTGAATTGCTCTACCTACTTACAATGAAGAATCAGGTCTTCAAAGAACATTATTAACTTCCCTAAATCAAAGCAAACTAACTGGTTAAGCAAACAAGATGTTGTAATTCTGGGTTCAGGCACAATGAACAGAAGCTAAGTGGTGGCTGCCCCCTTGAAACAGGCACGTGCCACCTAGTTGGCCACCAGAAGTACTTGCTCACCAGCCACCCACCTGGTCCCTAGGGGCCTCTGAGTCTGCACCTCAGAGAATGAGAGCTCCCATCCCTAGCCGCCTCCTGAGTTCCAAAAACCACAACTGCCTTTTGGAATCTTCCCGTGAGTGGCACACTGGCCCCCTCACTCCCAGTATCTCCATTGCCAATCTGATTACCTCTCTGACCCCAAGTGACTCCTCACCTGTGTGTTCCCCATGCTCACAAATGACCCCACCTCACACTTTATCACCTGAGTGTCATCTCAGGCTCCTCTCTCCCCTTCTATGACACAAAGTCTTAGTGATTCTCCTGAATTTCTCTTTTACTTTGCTCATTCACTCAACAAATATTTATTAAGTTCTAGAGACACTGAGGTAAGAAGGCACCCCACCCGCAGCAGTGCCTCGCTTCTCACCTCAGCCCCCAGCTCACTCTCTTCCACACGGAGGGCACGCTCAGAGCCCCAGTGACACCACGTTGCCTTCACTCCTCAGTGTCCCCACCAGATCCACCTTTTTACAATGTCACAGTTCTCTTGGTTTGGGGTAGGTGGGGATGCTGGAGGAAAGGGAAACCTTTTTAACATAATTTGCCTTTCACTCTGAGTTGGCATCTTGCACTGATTAAAATTAAGAGTCTGCGCTGCGCTTGTGGAAATGAGGCTCCCAAGACTCAACAAACAGCCAGAAAGTAAATGATGAGTCACTTATGTACCACAGGCGAAGTTTCATAATCCCGGGGATTTAGAAGAGTCTGCTTCATTAAAAGAAGCCACTGGGATTTAAAAATTCTGCCAGATTCCGATTCCTTTCTTTGGGTCAGGACATAAGAAGCACCCTTCGGCTAGCTGGCATCTTGCTGAATGCAGTCCACTGAGTTTCTGGCCAGGTGCCATCCCTCTCAGGACAAGGCGGGGCTCTGCCTGCCCTCCCCTCAACTGTCTTCATTCCGAAGGTTCCACGGTCCAGTGTAGGACAAACCTCATCCCCCCACCATAAAAGGGAGAGAGGCTGATAACAGAGCCCAGAGCTGACTGCCTGAGGGTAGATGTCCCTGGACAATGGCAGGGAGCGTGCTTCCTCCAGGAGGAAGGGAGGCAGGGAGCCCCAGCTTCCACTGAGGGGAGGCCTTCCAGGTGCTCCGAAGTCGAGCCCCCAAGTGCAGACATGATCACACCTGTCTGCCTCCCACGCCCAACCTTGCCCTCCGGCTCGGAGAGCCCACCTCAGTGCCTGAGACCTCTGCAGAAGAGGCAGCCAGGACCAGCGGTCGTGAGCGTGGACTCTGGTTCAGACACGCCGGGTTCAAATCCCAGCCCCGCCTCTCAGAGTTGTAACTGGACAAACTTCACAGCTTCTCTGGGTTTTAGCTCTTTGCCTGTGAAACGGGGATAAGCCTTGAGAGGCGTGAGAGGAGGGTGAGCGCATGGGAAGCTCTTTAGCATAGAATCTGCCTGGCACACAGAGGGGCTCCCTCGATGCAGTAAAATCCCATTTTAAATGTAAATTAATCCATGGACACACAAGGTGGGCTGGCCAAACATGGCACAACCAGTCAGATCCACCTTTTTGTTTGTTGGGTTTTGGTCTCACTTTTCCATATTCTTGCCCCAAGCTCCAAGTCATCCCTGTATCTTTAGAGTGACCTCGCTGGACTCACGTGAGCTCACCTGAGTAGGGTCTCTTTGTTCCAGGTAACCCGTAGAGCCCTGCTGGGAACAGAACAGACTTCTGCTTCCTTTGTCCACCCTACTCTCCAGCCAAACAGGACTTGGCTTTCTCAGCCCTCAGCCTTCATTCCAGGCTCTTATTCACACCAGGAATGATGCCGTCCACCTCTCTGCTCTCACCACAAGCGACCATCCCTCACTTTTCAGAGCCCTCGCTCTAGGTTCTCTAGAACCTTCTCCTGGAGGAACGGCCACCTGGCCACAGAATAGTCCTGTTTCTCCCAAGTCCCACTGTCACAATGGCTGGCGACCCGTCCTGGCAGGAGCAGCTTCAGCTCTCTTGTTTTGCAGGCCCAGCCCTTGCCCAAAGCTCTCGTCCCCTCTGAGCCTGGTTTCCTCTGTGTTGAGAAGGGAGCACCACTGCCACCATGGCCTCCTGAATGGAGTGCTGCAAAACGAACCAGAAAACGACAGCAATGACTGACAACCTTAAAGTGTTCGCCCAACATGCAATTTCTTCCAAGATGTCCTAAGAATGGAAAGTCGCTGGAAGATGAACAAGACGGCTCTTCATTCTGTAGATCACTCTGCTTCTGGACAATCCTCTGGGAGTTCTGAAGAAGGGAACAACCCAACGGGTCCCACAAATCCACCTGCCACACAGACAGACTCTGGAAGTCGCTGACAGGCCTAATCTTTGTCCTGAAAGAACAGAGGTGACACCGTCACCCGCCTACAGCCTTCCTCCCTGGAGCTTTAGGCTCTCTGCATACAAAAGGGAGTTCTAGGCTTTGGGAAATAGAGTCTCTCCAAGTCTTCTCATAAATCTGCACTTTAAATGTTCTGTGTCCGGAATACATGATTTCCACAAAGGGCTGGCACAGGAGGAGTAAGAGGGGACAACAAAACGCCACTGCCCAGATTTAATGTGACGTTCAGCTGGTCGTCGGACTGCACTGAAAGGAGCACGTCATCTATACACAGCTCCGTCTGCCCTCTGTGAAAATCCCGACAGAGAGGGGCTGCGATTTATGGCCTCTTCAGTTAATGTTACATGACAAAGCTACAAATGACTTTATTTTTCCTAATTATGGAAAAGATCACAATCTCCTTTCTCTCCTTCCATCTGTGTTCTCTACCCAAAGGTTCTGCTAATTTAAAACATTTGGTAGAAAAACAATACGGGGGCATTATCCTTAAGGAAAAAAAACAAAACAAAAAACAACCTTAATCACTTTGAGCTTGATTCTAATATGGAGATATGAGCTTATCCCGGGTGATAGTACAGTGACAAAATGAGTTAATTACCATCTCCCAGGAAGACGAATCTACTTGTCATCGGAACAGGAGCCATTATTTCACACAAAATAATGACCCAGATAAAAAATAATGACTGCAAGCTGGAGCCGCCACTGACACAGCTTCATTTTGTCCTAAGTGAATGGCAATTAACAAGTGTCACTACTACATATAGAGAGAGAGACCGAGCCACTCATTAAATATTTACTGAAAAAATACAAATGGCTTTTAGTATGTTTCTTCCCAGGAAGCTTCTGTGCTCTTCTACCTGTGTGATGACAGGAAAATTCACACATGGGTAACATTCTGCTATCGACTGGAATAGCTGTTGATTCTGCAGAGGAGTATCTGGGAGCCCCCTCTGTTCTCTGCACACGAAAGGGGCATGTTCTCCAGAAATCACCTCCAACAACAGAAAGAGGGACAGAGAGAAGGGGACCTCGTGCCATCATTTTGTCCCTCCTCTCTGGGTTGTCATGGCCACTGATCTAAAGTCACAGCCAGCACAGCCAGCGAGAAATGTTGGCTCCTTCCAAGTTCAGCTTTGGGGACCCCATTATGGAGTGTGTGGCACACCTGGGCCCTCCATGGTAGGAAACTTTACTTCCCCCTGCTGCCCATAACCATAAATTAGACAGGAACAGCAGCGAGACATGCTGGATACACATGTGGTGACAAACTCCGTGTCAGAAATCTTAAGGCTGCCCAGTGTGCAAGTTTTCTATTCAGTCTGGATCCAGTCACTTTTGTTTGGTGACTAGGGGCACATTAGAGGCAGGATGGCTTGGTGGGCTGCAAGTGACTGGTCTTCAAAATGTGACAGCAATTCTTAGACCAACACAGAATGAGTAGGTGTGGATAATTACTGAGTAAGTCATCAGAGACTGAAGCAGGCACAAATACACAATCAGTGGGGAAAAGAACAGCGACTTAGGCACAGGTTATGTCCATCAGGGCATAGAGATCATAACTTGGAGGTTATCTCTTCTGTTGGATAAATGTCCACCAGCATTTCAGACACTAGGACATACTATAAAAGGTGATTTCTGCAGAAAACACCCTTGATCGGTACCCTAATCACTAATCAGGCTGCTGTCTCCTTAAGACCTCAGCCAAGCACAATGAGTGGGTCAGGTACCCCAGGATCAGCAGCAGGCATCACTTTAACAGAGCAGAGCTGACAGTCAGACAGTCTCATGGCCCCCACTCCTTTCCCACTTGCTCCTCACATATATATTCCAAGCATCTGAGTCTTAGTAAGAAAACTATTTCTAAAACTGTATTTTCACCAGTACTCAGATTATGGGGTAAATTCCATCTCTAGCACGTCTTGACCCAAGTTTAGTAAAACACTGTATTTGCCACAATATAGAGAAGGTGGCCCCATTTATGCAGATGTCCATATAAGTTGTACAAATACCGTATTTTCAGGCTTACACACGGTATAAACAAAAACTACTCTTCCTCTCATTTCTTAAGTAGTGATATAAAGTCTGCAGAACAGTCTCCACTGTCCTAGCAAAATTTTGACCTTAGAGATCATCTGATTTCTCATCTACAGGTCTTGGACGCACCTGGCCCCACTCCCACCATACATGAAAGGTAAATCCCAGGGCCTTGGAGAGCTTGCATACACAATAACTATGGAAGGGAGAGAGATAGGAAGGGAACAACATGAAAGAAGCATTGGTCTTTTTTGCTTTGCTCTGGTTTTTAAAGAGAGGAGGAAGAAACACTTATTTTTATTTAGCTGTTCATATTGGTTGCTGCCCTGAGCCCTGGGTATTGAACCTGGGTCCTTGGGAAGCATGTGGGACTGCTGCCAGGTGTACTAGACCACTAGGCTGCCGGGGCGCACCAGAGAATCATTGGGTTTTTAAAAACAATCTAAGGATTCATTGTTCTGCAAAATCCTGCTCACTGGTCTCCCTTTGCTTCTAAGTGAAGTCCTAGTCACTTCTCCCACACCTCATACTCCCTTTCATTCCTGAAGCCCCTCAGGCCCTCAACGATGTAGCTCCCTCCATCACCAGGTAACTCCTCGACCTCCCTGTTGCCCAGACAGTGTCTGTCCACTGGCTCCTCAGCCCCGCTGCTTCCCTCTGCTAATGCTCATCACACCGCCTCCCATGTGAGGACAGGAGGCGGGGGCCATGGCTATTTTATTCTCTATAACCCAGCACCTAGTACTATTTCTGGCCCAAAGTTGACAACCAATAATATTTATCACTGGATTCATTTATGACTGGATCCTTAACAGGCCAAAATCACCTCTACAGGATGAAGATTAGATAAGGGGGAACAAGAGAAGCAGTAAGCAATGAACTAGCCCATTTAGGCAAGGACATTCCTCCCGCAGTAAATGTCATCATATTGAAACTCAAGTGGACCCTGTAATTAGGTAGAAAACCTCAGGTGGCTTGAAGAGAAGTTCAAAACCTGACATATTTCTGGGAAGATGATGAATCTTCTACAATGAGGCAATTTTCCCTGGTACAATCACATGCCAGTGGCCTCAGAACTCAGCCGTGCTCCCTCACTAAAAAGGGAAGTGGGTTCAAGAAAATGAAGAACCATAGGGAAAGTGGAAGGTGGATCTGGGGCTTTATACCACAGAGCATTTGCGAAGAGTCCCAGATGTGGAACCAGAGGCGTGTCAGGTGTTAATACCACATAAACCTTAAAAGATAGGGTCCAGAGTCCCACTGGCCTGGGAAGGACGGGGACTCCGTCTTGTCCAGAGTCAGCTCCACTGCGGCTGCCCAAGGTCAGCAGAGACACTGTGGAGTGTGGCCGGCCTGCCCTGAGCCAGCCCCTGGCCCGTTCACTTGGGGGACGCTCTGCAAACCACTTCAGCAGTGTCCTGACTGCAGGCTTACCTTCTTAATGAACTCTGGGACGATGTTTTGGTCTGTCAGGTGGTCTAAGGAGGAACAGCGATCTAATTCCAAGACGTAGCCTTCATGGTGAAGGTCAGTTTTCTGTGATCTGAAGAAAGAAAACACACACTCAGAGATTAAGATGCTGTGAAATACAAAAAAATTATTGGGTGCTTAAAGAAATTCCGAATTCTTTCTTGAAACTATGCACCAATAATTACTACTGAAAAATGACTTACAGTAAACAACTCAAATAATATCAAGAGATCTGCATCATGGATGTATTGTCAAGTGAAACACATCATTATAGAATGAGGGGCTCTGCACAATATTCTTTATACTTTTAATAACACACACACTCCAGCAGTGCATATTTCCCATTGGTTTATATTTGCCAGAACGTAGAAAAAGATTTAGTAAGATATACACCAAACTAACAATAGCAGTTACCTCTGGGGTTGGAGAGGGTCTGTGTAGGAACTGGGATTGGGGCTGGAAGTGGTATCCCACAGTGACTAGTTTTTTATCTAATATTTTCCACTCTTTTGAAGAGACTATAGTCACCTGTCACTTAGAAATTAATTTTTAAAAGACTTTTAAATGGGGGGGGGGCAATCTGGCAGAAATCTATCAAAATTAAAGATAGAGTAAAAAGAAATAATGCAACTAAAGTAGACATTCTGGGGAAAGAGTGGATAGGGGAGTGTCTCAGTGTTGGTCTTGAGTAAGTGCAGAGGCGTTCAGTGTGGCCCTGCCATCCCCCACACAGTGAGTGGGGTGCTTCCCCCTTCCCACTATACAGATGCGCCGGGACACAGCGCTGTGAGCATTCATAAGATCACTGGACATTTCACCTCATGCCATTCCTGTGAGAGGCTCCTATGTGGCACTAATGTGGGCCTGAGGGATAGTTGTTAGAATTTGAGGGTGGTTTTTTGGCCCCTGCAGATGTAAGGCAACAGGAAGCAGAACATCAGCTAAACTCAAGAACCTGCTCTCTCTTCTGTGTGGCTGGTCACAGGGGGTGGGACTTAGACACTCTGTCCAGAGCTCACATCAGCTACATATCATGCTCCATCAGCCCCCCTGGCCCACTCCGGGGCACTCTACCAAAGAGGGGCTCCTGCCAGGCCTTGTAAGAGCAGGCAGGGCCAGAAACTTCTTAATGGGAGCCCTTTCATAGTGAACTTTTGAGACACATCCATCCTCTCCTCCCCAGATTTACAAATGCATATCTGGTATAATATTTTAAATGAATTTAAGACTCATATATCATTAAAAGCAATTTATGCTACTGGGTTTGATTTCCATGAAATTCAAAAGTGAAGAAATTAAAGAGGATTTGGCTCTCCTCAGGTGTGCCGCTGTGATTGCATAAGTGTCAACAGCATATTTAATTTTATTTTCCCTTCTAAGATATGCTTCAGAAGTAGGGACTGAAGCATATAATTTTGAAATGTGAAAGAATAAATTGATTCTAAATTGGTCAAACTGGAACAATCGAATTCCAAGTGAATAAACCACTTCTGAGCCCCCACCTTCCTGCCTTCCAACTCTGTCAGAGACTTAAACTCATGTTCTTATTTTGTCTTCATGTTCTCATTTTCCCCCTGTCCAAACATAAAATGTATGAAGAGGAAATAAAGCAGAAGATTCCAAAATGAGAAAAAGAACTGATCAAGACACACCGCCACCTGTACTATATGCCATAGTGTCCCAAACAACGAAGACGGGGCAGAGATTTCTAAGACATGAAATCCCAGAGGCTCTGTCACATGGAGACTCATGTTAGACTGTATGGGATTATTTATAATAGCCATTGAGGTTTTAATTAAGTAGGTTAAAAAGTTGTAATTATTTAAAATAAGTCAACACTGTACCCACTCGGTAAAAGGCCCATAAAATGAATGGAAGGAAGATGTGTCTGTCTTTAAGCAACCCACAGCCCAGACTCGAAAGGAATAATCATCAGCACAAGATCTAATAGCTACCATCCTTGGTTCTGGAACAAGATGTTTTAGAAGGAAGGCAGTTCTGGTTCATTTCATCAAATAATTAACTCAGTTACGCTGGGAGTGAAAGGAGCACAAAATATGGTCAAAAATGAGCATTATTATAAATTTTCTAGATGAACCATGAGAATCACATCTCAGCCTATGACTTCCTGGAAAAGCAACCCAATGCTTATTGGGAGACTGATGAGGTCTTCCCTTGTCTTTAGAAATTACCTACACAATTTTAAATGAAGGCACTGTAATGTGGAATTGTGGCTAAAAGGAGAGGAGGTGGCAAAGACCCCTGGATGCTCTGAGGACAGATGCGAGCTGTCCTGGCCTTGAAATCAGTGGTCCACGAGGACGTGGGACGGGAGCTAGGTGGAGGGCACAGTCACACAGAAGCCCTCTTCCTGCTCGAATTCAATGAAAAACAGTATCAAATCCACAAGGCTTGCCTACAGGGCTTCCAGCGGGGAGTTTCTGGGCTCCTGAGTAGTCGGGGGTGGGGGGTGGGGGGGATGAACATGGTTGCTGTGGTGAACAGACCATAGTGACCTCCCAACCCCCAATTACCTTCACTCCAGGCATTCATGCCTTTGTACCATTCCTCCTCGAGGGGAGGCAGGATCTGTGACTTGTTTCTAACCAACAGAATGGGCAGGGGGGTGGGTGTCACCTGTGATGGCACCCTACGACTCCACCTTAGCAGAATGGGGCTAGACTCCCTTTGCTGATTTTGAGGAAGCTTGTGTGGCAAGGAACTGTGAACAACCTCTGGCCAATAACCAGCAAGAAAGAGGGATTCAGTCCTATAGTTGGAAGGAGATGCATTCTGCCAACAACCTCAGGGAGCCTCTGATGAGGCCGTGGTCCCAGGTGAGACCGTGGCCTTGCTGGCAGCCTGAGGAGACTGGAGCAGAGAACCCAATAAGCTGCAGAAGCTTGAGATAATAAATGTATCTTATTGTGAGTCACTAAGTTTGTGGACATTTCATATGGTGCATAGAAAATGAGTATAGTCAATGAGGAAGGAGACATGACAGCTTCATGTTCAGAACAAGCCTTCCACGGTGGCCGGGTCCAGACCCTCAAGATGCATCAGATACCTGAGAGCCACCCTGCTCAGGCAATGAGAATTCTGTGTCCCTGACGACAAGGACCTCCCTGGGATAGAGAAGTAGACATCCCCTAGAAGTGGCTCCGGGGACCATGCCCTGGCCTTCCCAGGGACCACAGGACACGGGAACAAATATTCTACAGTCAATCAAGTTCCTAAGGAAGAAGCATTACCTGAAACTCCTTGTATGGGGGAGGAGAAGCCCACTGCTGTTTCCCCAAAGGCCATGCCCTGTGTCATCCGGGAAAAGGATATGGAAAACTCCTAAATGTTCCCTGGACTGAAGCCTACATGGTTTCTGTCACGGAAAGGACAAAGAGATCTGGGTTTAAACAGTGAGGGGAAAAAGAGAGAGAGAGAATGTATTTCTCAAGATACAGGATTAACTGCTAGCAAAAGCTTCCCGTATCTGGAAACGAACACCAAATTCTCGGAGATTACATGCAGGCCCTCTGAGAAGAGCACCGCTAATGGTGAAATGTGCTTCCTTGTCTTCCAACCCCCACTGTGTATCTGCCACAGGGCAGGCACTCCCAGCCACAGCTGCCTTCTACCTCTGGAATCACCTAGAGAGCTCTCACAAATTCTAATTTAATTGGTCTGAGGTATGGTTTGGGTAAAGGCGCTTTGGAAACTCCCAGAGGTTCCACTACGCAGTTAGCGTGGGGAACTGTGGCCTAGTATTGCTGGGATATATCGTGCCTGCCATTCTGCTAAAGATTTTTCTTCAGGCAGTAATGGGGCAAGTCTGTGGAAGAGAGAAAACACAGAGAGAACGGCTTGAAGTGACTGACATGTAGACTGCTACACCCTCAAAAGGGATGTACCTCCAGTGAAATAAGAATGAGAACCTTTCTCCATGCTTCTTTTTGTCAGAAAAACTCAAGAATATTTGCAACTTCTTGCTTTCCCCATTTTTTAATTTCTTATTGTGAGAAAAGAGACATAACAGCATTTACTGTTTTAGCCATTTCTCAGCATACAATTCAGTGTCACTTAAGCACAGCACAATGTTGGGCAATCAATGCCACCATTTCCAAAACTCTTCATCATCCCAACAGTCCTTTACTTGTTTACACCTTGTAAATGCAACTTGGATCAAAACTGAGTGTGAACAAGTAGAAAAAAAAATGGATGCTTGTCAAACACAAAAAAGCAGACTTGGATACTGAGCATATGTGCATAAACTTTTTCTAACTTGGTTAGGAGAGCAAAGAGCCATGTGCTAAAGTACCTCAGATGTCAACGCAATAGTCTCAGACGTCAGAGTTGTTTAAGACCATGATGAAAGAGTCTGAGTCACTATGACCTCACTACTCACACACAAACATCAACTATAACGAGAACTGTGCACAAACTCAGCTGTAGCCAGAGATCCTCACACATTAGAACTACCACGTCTGTCAAGGTCAGAAGGGAAATCCAAGGATTGCAAACTCAAAGGCCCACCAACAACGACTGAAAGAGGATCTATATTTTTTAACCAAAATGCCCATTTTGACTTTTTGTTCTTATATAAATTACAGAGGCATGTTCTTCATGTCCAACAAGAAATGTGCCCTTCCTAATTTCCTTCAGTCTGTCAGACTTCCTTTTCCTATCCCCATTTCTGAGCGCCATGTTGCTGCAGAGAAACTCATCTTGCCCTGAGAAAAATCACAGAGCAGCAGTGATTCAAATGCCCGGCGTCATGTCACTATGATACTGGAGACAACAGAATTAATGGAAGCCATGGTAAACTGGTCAGCATCTATCCCCGTCATTCCCAGGAACTCCAGGTCAGCGTTATCAAGTCTTCTCATTTTTTTAAAGAAGCCAGGTGAGGTTATGCCAGCCATGATGGTCAAATTTTGGTCTAAACAATGTTATTTTAAGGTTCTAAAGGGCCACTTGTTTGGGACAGAATTTAACCTCTTTGTTGCCATTTTGGGGCCTCTGGGTTACAATGACAAGCTCCTGTCATTAGGACACCAGGGAAAAGATAAGAGTGAACAGATTATCTATCTGTATCATATTCAGAATAACTATCCCATTTAACCAAACCAGATACGTCATTCCTTGAAATGACTCAGCAGCTTCTCCTGCTTGGCACTCTTGTGGCCCAGGAGTCTTGACCACTACACCACCATATACGACACCTGTCTGCTCTCAGATGCTGGTGTATAACCCTTTTCTGAGCCACTAAAGGAACATTTTGCAAGTAAATACTGTCATGCTTATGAGTGCTTTAAATATTCAGAGTTATCAAAGGCAAAAAGGTTAATTCTTAAGTTATTCTGATGAACCGCCAAGCAGTAAATGGAATATCCTCTCTAGTCTCTAGGGCAGATCGAAAATCAGGATACTCAAAACAAAATGCCTATTGAAAAACAACTATAAATGATATTTACAATACAAACATGTGACTAAAAACCTTTAAATAATAAACAGGTAACATCTCACTTCACTCATAAATCCCTTAGATAGCTTCGAAGTCCATTAATTTAAACATCTTCTTTTTCCCCCAGGACACCAGGCATATGAACTTGAAAGGAGAAAAGAAAAGAAAAGAGAAAGAATGTACAGTTCATCAATAAGGCTATTTTTGCTCCATTTAAGAAGAAACAAATAAATGGTGACAAACACAAACTTAGATGACTAGGAACTTCTCCAACTAGGAAATAAAAGTTACTAAATGTCAGTTGACAGAAACAAATGATCTCTGGGAAACAGGAAGGAATTTTAAGATATTTCCCCTAAGGCAACACTAGGTTTAGGTAGAATGATCAGAACAAATTTTATTTTTTAAAGAGTAGTAGAGAGGAAAATACACCACAGATTTGAGAAAGACCTGTCAATGAAAGAAAGACTAATCCTTGTTTCATTAGTTTATGTAAAAGATGTAGCCATTCATCTACTTGTAACCTTGACCACTGGTCACATATAAGATACTGAGTTAGATTTTTCCCTCAAGAATCTTAGAGTTTGAGGACAAATAAACCAGATAGAAGCATAAGTGTTATTACCAGAGTTTAGTTATCTGCTGTGTCAAGGATCAGGGGAATTTTTTTTAAAGCAGGACTCCAGTCTTTGAAGTTGTGCAGACATTAGGCATGGAACAATGGATGAATGGACATTCCAGGCACTGTGAACAGTAATTAGTGCAAATCTAGTCAGAAAAAGTCAAATAGACATAAGTTATATGATGGAAATAATAAATAGGTCAGGTTGGTGAAGGATAATGAAATGAGGTTTGTGCATTATAACTCAGATGGACCAGTAAACACCAGGCTAATGAAAATCTGGAAGAACTCAGTCAGGAAGAGTCTGTGACTGAGATTCTGCAGTGCTTAGAACAGACTGGAAACCAGGCTGGCTGGGAACCCTGCTCTACAGGATGAGTCTGGACTTCACCCTGCAGTTAAGAGAAGTCCAAGGGGGTCTTCGACAAAAAGAGCGAGATTCAGATTTTAGGAAGATGAAGCAAATGGCATGGTATACGATTTAAGAAGAGGTTAAGAATGTTTTAGGAGAGCAGAAATGAGAGCTAAGGTCTTTGTAAAGGGGGTAGATGAGTGAGAGAGAGATTTGGGATATTTCTTATCTCCACAATTAGTCCTGGCTGGAGTCGGGGTGGGGACTGCTACTTCTCAAGAGATGTTCTCACGACAGTGGGGAAAATTTTGATTTTTATGGTCCCTTCTTTGCAAAATGAACCAAGTCCTACCCCAAAGTGAGGTTTTTGGAATTCAAAGTTTCCCCAAGGAGAAAAGCTTTAAAAAAGAGGGGAGAAAAATCAAAGTAAACAAATCCTAGCGAATCTTTAAGCAAAGCACCTAACTGTGACAGAGACCGTCAGATGAGTTCTGAGGTAGGAAGCAGAAAGAATAATCGGAACTCACAAATATGTCACTGCCCTGTCTTATCTTCCCTTCCTCTTTCTCAGTAGACATTCACAACAGACATTCACCACCTCTGGTGATACGATTTTGGTATCATTGGGAATGTTTTGGAAAAGATGGGGGGAGATGTACAAATGATACCCTAAGCACCCCCGCTTGTAGGGAGCTTGCAGGGCCGAGTGGACACAAGTAATCAGGGACATCAACCTTTCCAATGTTGCTGTTTATTCTAGAGAAATCTTGCCACATCCTGTCTCAGTAATGAAGTTATTAGCTCCCTGGTAGACAAACCATCAGTCACTGAAATATGAGCAGTTCACCGCTAACCTTAGAAGGCAAGAGGAAAACCAACCAACAGACTTTACCCCAGCGGGTGCTGCAGTTATGAAAGAATTTCGTCCCCACCAAACTGTATTACAGAAAAGAAAACCACCACAAGGAACGAAGTGTGGGGCAGCATGTTACTTTCCTGGAATCCTGCAAGGGCCCTCATTTACTATGCAAGATGTAGAAAGGACAATGCTAGTACTAGTGCACAATTAATAATATTTTATGCACGTGTAACACTGAATAACGGAGGCCTGCTTCATAGGTGAGTTCAGGAAAACTCACCTTATCTGCAGACAAAACAACAATATCAACTACACACGTGAATGTTCCTCAGAAGACTCTCAAGAGCCAAGTCTAACTGAGTGACAGGAAATCCCTTCTCTAGCTACATTTAATGCACATGTTCCAAATTAAAGTTTGCTTGGTCTTTGCTTCTTTTCTAGTTCTTTCTACCTCTACTCGCTAACTGATTAAGTTAGATGATGGAACTGTCTTTATCTGCGCTGTCCGATGCAGTCCCACTACAGAACACGGACAACGTGGCTAGTGCAACTGAGAGACTGAATTTATTGCTTTAATCTTAATTAAAATTGCTACTGGTGACGAGGTGTCATCTAGTAGGAGAGAATAGCCTCACTGTTTTCAAACTTTAATGTGCAAGCAGATCACCTGGGATCTTATTAAAAGGCAGATTCTAATTCAACTGGGCTACGTGGGGCCTGGGGATCTGCATTTCTAAGGAGTTACCAGGTGATGCTCACTCTACTGGTGGCTGGACCTCCCTTCGCTTAGCAGGATTCTAACCATCACTGTGACCCAGCAGCTTCTTAGTTACAGGTCTCCAAAATTTTTTGGTCACACACCCTGTCAGTAAAACCCCATGCACAACACTATGCCAATACCTTACAAATGCTATAAAACAGCGCAAGTAAGACAGCAACTTTAAAAGATAAACAGGTAAAATAAGCACTACTTTAAAATCAGAACCACAATGAAGTCATTATCAATATCTAATGTTTCAAGACATATTAGGCACTTGAAATGAGATTCGCTGGTAGCAAGAGTGGAAGCAAATCCACATTTCAAAATGTCTTCCTGATGAGATCAAATTTCTCTGGTTCTCTTCTCTCAGATCTGAAGAGGTGAAATTGGTATTTTTAACCTCACTAATAAAGTTCTCATGGACAGTGAGAAATGGGTCAGTGTGACCACTTGAGGTGTGTGTGAGTGTAAGATAGAGAACGATTTTACATTTATACTATTGAAATTCTTTCCAATTTACACTTCACAGAATTTTTTAAGCCAGGTATATATTTTATTAGTATTAATTTAGTAAAAACTCAAAAAAATATACCCACAAATCTACTCCACTGAGTTCTCCACTGGAAGTGCTCCTCTGAACCCAGCCTTCCTGGCCCTCCTGCTTCACAGAGAGGTGACTGCTGGCATCTGCAGTAAAGCCAGGGCACCGCTTTCAACCTGAATGCTAAATGCTACAACCCATAATTTCTCTCCTAACTTTTCAGTAAAAATAAATATAAGGAGAAGCCTCAGTTCTTTAGCATGAACACGCCTGCCCTGCTTTGGTAAATACTGGGCCAGATAGTACAGAGAATTCCTAGAATGACCATAAAAGCTCTAAGGAAATTTGCTTCTGACAATCATACTGAACTTTAATTTCTTGAAAACACCTGATGAAAATTCTTCTCGTTATTATGCAAATGTAATTCCAAATTCTACAAGCTTTATTGGGAATTGGAGAAAATTATTTTCAACTTTATATGGAAAAAAAAATCAATGTTCTAAAGTTGTCAAGATCCTGAAAAAGAAGAATAGTGCTCTACCAGATATTAAAGACATGACAAATTTATTGTAATCAAACAGCATGGTTTTAGCACAGAAACCAAGATTAGGGGACACAGAGTAATCCAACCTATAATAAAGGTGGCATTTTGTTTAGTGGCAAATGAAGGTCAGTGTAATATATGCTAATAGTAAAGGTAGCTATCTAGAAGAAAATAAAGTTTAGACCCCTACCTCACACCCCAACACTAAACTCGCAGTTCTCCACTGGGGACAGGGTATTTGCCAGAGGATATTCAGTAATGGAGGGGCTGCTGATGTCCTTACTGCAGGGACAGGGATGCGGGTGGGGTGTTTGCTGGGGACCTAGTAGGTAGAAGGCAGGGATGCTTAATTTCTTCCAATACACAGGACAGTTCCCACACAAAGACTCATTAGCCTGAAATGCCAATAGCTAAGAAATTATGTAGGCTGAGAACGCTACTCTAACCCTAACAGTTAAAGATTTAAATTGGCACAGTGTCAGACATAGATAATAATATAAACCCTGGCTCCTCCATTCATCAAAATTGTGACTCTGGACAAGTCATCATTCTGAGGCTCCTTTTCTTCATTTTGGCTTTCAGGAATAAAGATAATGTAAATTAGGAAGTAATGAGCAAGGCCTCTGACCAGTTAAAGCAAAAAATTATTGACAGAGATTTTGATGATTACCATAAATGATAAGTCCTATTAAGACGTGTCTGCATATATATAAATATCCTCCACAATGGGCTTTTTTGTTCCTAGTAAGATCTAGGTTGCTTGACAGAGCAATTTGGAGGGAGGCGGGATAGGGGGATAAAGTATAGAAGCTTGAGAATGAAAGTCTCATCAAATTAGATATGTCATCTCCCTTGAGCGGGGATTGTATGCACCTCATTCTCTCTAACGAAGGCTATTGCCTTAGAAGACAGGAGACAACTAATAAATACATTTTTATTTTGAGGGAAAACAATGTACAAATGGTTTTAGAACCATCATTTACGTAGAACTGCTTAGTGCAGACACAGACAAGGCCCAGTCTGCCAAATGGAGCCATGCAGAGGACCACTCCTGGCTCGCATGGCAGCCCTGTGTCCAGTTTGGAGAGAGCCATTCCCACAGCCTCACTACGGAACTATCCATACTGCGAATCAGAGGATTCTGACAGTCCTCTAAGGACCCTTCAGTAAGTTTCAAGGTCTTTAGGCTGAAAGATGGTGTATTTCTGAGGCGTGAGCCTCAAGATGGAACTTAGGCCTCATGCCTAAGAAGTCATTAATAACCTCTTTGGACTAATTTTCCTAAGCTATTGAAAAAGGAGGTGGAGGAAAAGAGAAGATAAGGGTACCTTTCAGCTACAAAATAGAAGTCTAAAACTTCTGCTGAATGAATACTCTTTTCAAAAATATTAACAAAAACAACCATCATGAGGACATAATGAGAATAAATTATAATACTTAATGCATATAGGAATGAAGCAAAAGTGCTCTCAGACCCTCAGAAACAGGTGTGATCTGAATATGAGCTACTAATTTGGTTTTTAAAGTCTTTGTAGCCATTTTTAAGTTTTAACTCATGGTCAATCAATAGGAAGCAAATGAAATGATGTACTCCATGAAATCCTATTTATAGCATGTACCTCTTTGTAAAATGGTTTCATCTTTCAACCATTTAAAAATTATAGAAAACAGCTAGATTAGAGAGACTATCATTATACCAAAATCTCAAGAACACTGAAATCACTCCTAATGTACTTATATGGATCTGAAAGTTATTTCTCACCTGCTACTGCATTCATAGGTAAAAATGTAAAATTCAATTACTACTAGTATTTTCCAGGACCCATCAATGGTAATGTTCATTATATCTCTCCTACTTGAAAAACATACCATCTAAGATACCTCTAATTGACAAAGAAAAGACAAAAAAAAAAAAAAAAAAAAACTTTGCCAGGATATTTAAAGTAAGACCACCCAAGTTCCTAAATTTAATGTGGGATAGGCACAGAAACGGACAACATCTAATGCTTTAATAAGATTACTAGCAACTAAGTTATCTACATTGTGTGCACACAGCCCGCAAAATAATCAAGGCCCAGCTGCAATGCCACAGAAAAATCTTCTAGAGAATAAATCTTCTAGAGAGCCCATTTTTACTGAAAGATTGTGCATATGTGTGGGAGTAGGGGCTTTTATTTTATTTTAAAACAAACACAGTCAGGGCACGGGGCTGTAGTATTTGCATGCGTTTGAAGATCAACAGGAAATTTCAAAGCAATTCAGTGCTGTGCTTCTGTGTTTTGGATACCTGCTTGCTGTCCTCTGCCATCCCAAACTACTTCTGGAAAGGACTGGAAATCACTAGTATGCTAATTCTCTGTCTCAGAGGAGACGAGGAAAAAACGTGAAGACACAGGCAATCAAGGACAGCTCGAAAACTGGGGGAAATAAGCTCTCACCTACAAATGCAGACTCTCCTGCTCTCTGCACTGGGATACAGGCTGATGCTTCTGAGAGAGAGAGCAGGAGTAACAGGCCAGCCACTTAGGGGTGTGGATTGGAAAAATTCTCTTTCCCCAGAGAACGTGGCTTGACGCCGGCATATTAGATTGGAAAGTGCAAACACAATAATTAACAGTGAATCCTGAAACTTCAACACACCAGCAAAAGGTGTCACTCCAGAGTGAGACGGGGAAATAGGAGGAATAAATTACGGTCGGCTCTGGTGGTGCTGGACAGCTCTGTGGGGTAAGGTGGCAGCCGGGGAGCTAATCGTGTTCTCCAAACACCTGGGGGAGCTGCAGAAACCTGATGAAGGATGATACCGTGTCAGCAAGGAAGGGCAGCTGCCAGCAAAGAGCGAGGCCCTGCTGTATCTGAGTCCAAAATAACTCCCTCTGCGCTAAACAAACACCTTCTTATTCCTGGCTGGGATTTAAGAAAATGACTCTGAATCCACTTTCCTCAGTTTTTACTCTGAGATGAATTGGCTGCTGTGGTTCCTTCATCCCAGTAACACATGTCAGTCACAGAGAAGCCCAGCGTCACTATCCCTCCCCGCATGTGATTCCAAGAATCTGTATGTTCCCGGGCTGAACCCCAGCCTCGGTGGTGAGCATTTTCTAGGGCACGCCCCAGTAGGCGCCAGCAGCCCCCTGTGTATTTTAATTACGAGCCCTCTTTCTAGAAGTCCTATAATTCTCCCGAGTCAAAGTAATTGGTGAAAAGTAGACATAAAGAGACATAATGCCACTTAAAGAGGACACTTTTAACTATAATTTAAAAATTTTTTTCTTTTTAGTTCCAATATCATTTTGTACTTCCCCAATTTTGCCCTTTTCAAATGCCAAAGAAAATGTTCACGTTATCTTGTGGCTATAAAAAAGGCAATGTAACACATTTGCGTTCCACTTAAGGTCCTTAAAGATTCCCCTTCCCTTGAAGGCCATACTTGGGCTGATTTTCTTTTAAAGAAGAAAACGGAAAATAGCAGTGGCAAATCACTGTTATTTGGGCAATGAAAGGACCTTCTGTGTGTGTGTGCACGCATGTGCGTGAGTGTGTGCTCATTCGTTCATTACCTGGGGCCCATGCTGACTGGTTGCATTAACAGGATGCATTTTGGTCACGCTAAATATGTAAACCCAACACAGACCCATCTTGCAATGGATTTATGGTCCTTTAGTGAGTGACAGTAGTGAAATCCCAGTTACGGCTTTCCTCCACTTCATTCAGGAAAAGTCACAGAGCAACACCTCCTGGCAACTGCCGGTCTTAAGTAAATGAGAGCCCAAAGATGAAAGAAGATTTAGCAAGGCTGGCGACGGGCATATACAAAACCAGCAAGGAGTGTCTGAGTAGCCTGATCTCACGGTGTGTGAAAGGAAAAACAGGCAGCTAACAGGGTGGCCAATTCACTCCATGGAAGCAGGCATTGCGCAGGAATCTTAGTGGTTACAAGACAGCAGCCAGTGGGGTGGGTTAGAGATACCTGATGTTCCTTTGAGGCAATGTTTAGAAAAGTTTCATGCAAAAATTCAGATTTCTAGCTTAGTTCAGGATCTGGTGACGCTTGGCAACAATGGACAGAGGTCAGGCAAGATCCCTCCAATACCCAAGAGTCCCCACTCAAGAGCCTGGCACCACAGCCACTGAGTTTGTGCTCCCGCTCTTAAAATAAAGGAGGAGTCTTGAGGAATTCAGGTTCCCAGGCTCAGAAAGGAAAGCAAGAGATAAAGGCTGATTACTCTGTGAGATGTGCTTTCCTGGAAATGAAACAGCGAAGAGGAAAACAAAGGCCTCTGCATCACTAGACACTGGGTGGGCAGAGCTGACTTATTCAGCCATCTGTGCTGCTCAGGAGAACTCATGAGTCCATACTGCTGATGCACCCTGAGAGGAAAACCTTCTCAGACTCCAAGCACATGGCCAGGTTGGAACAGAGCAACTCAGGACAGTCACCGCACCTCTTGTGAGAATCACAAAAGGCATCTGGTATAGAAAGTGAGGACGGCGGCGGCTTGGGCTCAATCAGCAACACAGAAGTGGACCAGTTCTCGTGGCTGCCATGGCCGCCCAGGGTCTCGCCCAGCCTCCACCAACTCAGACTTCTCTCCAGGCTCCTGACTGTCCGATGGCACCTCTCAATGAGCACCAGCAAATACCATTCGACCATGATGCTATTCATGCCCCTTCTCTGATGGGATGCAGCCCATCTCTGCCCTGGTCCCCTCCTTCCCTGCTCCTGGACTGTGTGGCCCCCCACCCCCCTAGCATTTGCATGCCTGCACGAACCTTTGACCAAGAAGCCTCCAGGGCACTCAAGGTCAACTGCTCTGAGGTGTAGGGCTATGAAAGCCAGTTTCACTGCCTCAAGGCGCAGTTGCTGCTCCTGTAGAGTCAGGATGAGGCTAAAATTGCACCCTGCTGACTCCCTCTCCTTCCCTGTCTTAGGTCCCTAATCCTACTCATTTGGGGACACTTCCTTAATGATCACTTGTCTGTGAATCCTCCTTTCAGGGTCTGCTTCTGAAAAAACCCCATACAGACATACTTCTTTCCCTAGCTCCACCCTTTCCTTCCTCCTCCAGGTAAAGCAACCAGCCATTCAGTGAAAAGCTCACCCATATTTTAATGGTTCCTCGACCTTCCTCAGCCTTTCCAGCTAAATGTTAAGTTCAGCATTCCCTCCTCTCAGACACATCCTCACATCTATCACTTCCTCACTTTCTTACTACAACCCACAAACATCATTTCCCACCATAGCAAAGGCCATGTTTTCTCAGTTTGTTTTCTTTCTTCGTAAGTTGTTGAAAACTCAGCAGTTCTAATGGTTGTTCCTCTAAAAAACAAAAGTAGTGCAATGGTTCCCCTACTCACTTTAGGGTGAGTTCAAACCTCTATCCTGGCCACAGAGACCTCCTAACTGGCCCTTATGCTTCCCAGCCTTTCCCCCCATTTCCCTCTGCTCTGTCTTTCCAGGTTCCAGACTTCCTTGAGCTAATCCCTTGCCTGGGAGCTTCTTCCCACCATTTTTCCCTTGTTCAAATATACCCATCATTCCAGACTCAGAGTAAAGAGAGCCGAGGTGCCTCCCTCCCTATAAAGCACCATCATGATTCAATTCTAGGTGAGAGGTGAACATAAGACCCACAGATTCAGCCTGGCAACCACATGATTTGCACACATACTTCACCTCCTTCTAGTAAATATGGTTCTTGAGAGCTGGGAGCTCTGCAATTATTTCTGTATGGCAAAGTTACATCACAGATGTTTATCTTAGAAAAATCTAATTGAAAGGGAGGAAGTTTTACCACTTCAAATGATGCCAGTTATTCTACTCAACAGGCAGATGTGAGGTGGAGGCGTGGAGATTCTGTTTCTTCAATCTCAGTTCCAACCAACACCTCTCTGGCTGTAAGAATCTCACCATCTTAGATGTGATTCTAATGAACACTCACTAGACACCAAACCAACTTACTTCCCCCAAGGATTCATTGTTGGAAACAATGATCTGATCTAGTACTGAAGAAAAACATGCCTTGGTCAAGTAAAGATAGGCTAGGTACTATATTTCATGGGTAATTAGAGATTTTCAAGGGTAGTTTGATTCTAGGCATTTTTTGCCTTTCACAAGGGATTCAGAATCCCAGCTCTGTGTTAACTCCTATGTGGGACCCCCACCCCCAATTCCCAGGCCAAAAGGCATGTGATAAATGCCAACAGACATTCTGGTCCCTTACCATATAAGGCATTGTTTCAAGGCCCTTAGTCCCATATGGCTTCTACCCATCAGTGATGAAAAACACATCAATGACACTCTGACTTAGTTCTATGTGTGAATAATGATAATGCAACAGCTGAAAAATGGAGCAACCCAATGCATTTTTGTACTTACATCTACAACCATCAAACAATCTAGAATTAAACTCACTCATGAAACATCAGAAGTGACATTTTAATAACTGACTTCTTTTAGCCATTAAGTTTTCAGATCTTTGGCAACTCGCTTGAAGGAAAACTGCCCAAAAAAGATGAAGGCCAACTTAACTGTACTTAAAATTCAGAGTGTACGCAGCTTGAGTGTCTGCTAAAAATCACTAAATATTCCTCTAAGAGCTGAGAGAAAAAAGTACAAAGTCTCTTTTCTACTTACACACTAAGTCTCTCATAGTCAACTCTCTCCATTCTTGAGTCAGTTTTCAAAGTAGCTGATTTTGACTAAATTCAACACACTTAGAATCAAGATAGTTTGAGGTGTGGTTTGGTCTACCATCTTAAATGAAATGGCAGTTACCAGAATTAAAAAAAAAAAAGATCAGGTACTTTTTTCACAGATTTAGGTGAAATATATCTGAATGATAGAGGGCTCCGAGAAATGTGACTAAGCTTTTGGAATGACTCATTAATAATCTAGTTAGAGTGTCAATGACACTCTCAAATTACCCAAACTCCACTAAAAAACCAAGTCATTACAAGAAAACCCTTCCGTCTCATGCACATTACTCTTACATTTACTCAAAAGAAACCAGTCCCAAGTTAAGTTTTTTCCTCTACAAACATTTCCTTGGTTTTCTTTCCAACAGAAGGATGATTTCTCCTGTTTCCAAACTCCCATAGTATGAGATGCATGACTTATTTTCTGTTAAACTCCTGTAGCTAAAAGGAAGGCTTGTATCAAGAGCTGCTGAACTCTGCCCCTGCTCTGCTGCCTACCTTCCCACTAAATAAAGCTCCTTGCTCAGTACCTTACAAAGAGTACAAGCTCAGTAAGAATTCATGAATGGGTGAGTGAGGGAATGAATGCAAGGTGTATGGTTCTATTCCTTTTCCTGGTCTTGTGCCAATTATTTGTGAAAAACTCTATGTTCACCTTTCAATCACATTAAGGTTAATATCCAAATTTCAAGCAGTCATATGATGGTGATTCTTGCTAATGAACTTGATTTGGACTAATAATAATGTACAAAGCTGACCCACAGGCCTTTCAGTGTGCCCTACTTAGAAAATATTAACCAGGCATTCACTTCCTCTTTGAGAGCAAAATCATTTCATTTAACAGCATCCAAAGCTGTCAGAACCTTGGCAGACTTCGAAAACAATGCCATTTTAACTATCTGTATTAAAAAATTAATCACACAAGAGGCTCTTTGTTTTGTTTTTACTACTTAAACTTCCCACTGATACAGAAAAAGTTCTGTTGGTCTTTGTATATATTTAACAGTGTGGGGTCTTTCCCTCATGACGCAAAATAAAAAAAGGTCCTGCATTTGCTCAGAGAGAACACTGCTCCCTGCAGCCACCGTTCCTCCCGCTCAATACTAATGGGAAATGGAAGTGGGGGAAATTCTCTTGGTCATTTTTGCCAAGAAAATGGCAAATGACCATTTTCATCACCAGACTTGGTAATCACCTTTCTCATTATTATTTTTGGTAAATTACCAAACTTTTGCAACTTCCTTTAAAAAGAAACAAGTGCTGCGGAGTTTTAAAGACCCAACACAGAGTCACCCAAGGAATTCACTTTTCTGTATCTGCTTATCAAAGAGCTAAAATGTTCCTTAAAGTCATCTAGGCACTCTGGATTAGAGTGAACTCAGCCCTAACATAAGAGTTCACCTCCCCTTTCTTGAAAACCCTCCTGTACACCAAATATCTCATTCTTTTTAGTAGCTTGAATCAAATTCCTCTTCTGGAAAGTAAGTTTATTTGCTTGTGGCCTGTCCTCAGTAGAAGTAGCTCAGCCCTTCTGAATAGCCCAGCTCCATCACTGGCTGGTAAAGCACTATTCCCCACAGTGAGGGTTCTTATTCCTGAAGAGGTGCTTTCTCATTCACCTCATCTGATCAGATATTTAGAGTTGAGTCAGACTCTGCAAACCATTTAGCTCAAATCCTTCTTTGTACCAGTTAGAAAATGGAGACCCAGAAAAATCTACTGATGCATAACCCACACCACACCACTTACTGGTAGCCAAGTGCAGTCTGCAACACAGGCCTTCTGACCAGGCGCCTGTGTTCTTTCTCACATTTTCCAGTACTCAGAACTCTACCTGGAATTGCAACAGCAATCCCCAATAATGTTGAGAGTGTCAGGGATGAAGTCAAACAAGAATTAGTCAGGTCTCCTACACATTACTTGGTCCATAGACCAGTAAGTAGCATCAGCATTACCTAGGGGGTGGGTGAGAAATGCAGAGTTCCAGGCCTCACCCCAGATGAAATGAATCAGAATTTGCCATTGAACAATATTCCCACTCCTGAGGAGGAGGAGGTATAGCAAAGTGTGAGAAGTACTGCTCCACAGCAGAGGGAAAAAAGGCACTTGACATATAGTCAAGTTCATTTATTATGTGCTGAATTAATGGCAAAGGAAAAAACAAATCTTCTCATCTAGAGTCAAGTTCATTTGCATGATGTGTTGATGTCATATTGCAAGTCTGTGCTAACATCACCTATGGAGGATACTGAGGGATACTTCTGTGACCTGACCAGCGTGGGCTTCTCCCCTCCAAACACCAAGGTCAAGGGCATAATCTAAAGCACAGAAACACTGGAGCCTAATGAATGACTTACATCACCTGAAGGCACATGGTACATTGGTTTAATTTTATTTCCTTTCTGAAATTCTGATTTATTTGAAGACTGTTGTGTGCTAAAATAGAGGACAGGGATCATGAAATGTCTATCTCCTCTAAAAATCAAAGACACTGATCATCACTATTTTTAATAAAGGGGCTGTCCACAATAATCCTGGGTGCAGGAGCACAGCAGGAGCTTCTTGTCAGGGTTAAGATGCAGAGATGGGCATCAGTCTGACCGAGAGTAGGTCAGAACTTAGTGTGTTGCCATCTGTGTGACCGTCATAAACAACCCAATACATGGCCCTCAGCTTCCCTCCTTTACAATGGAAACAAAAAATATAGCTCCTTCACAGGCCAATGATGAGGATGAAATGACACTTAGAAAACCAGGCATACAGTAATTGCTCTGAGTGTGGCTTTGGTCATCATGTGTCAGTCAATCCTAAAATCACTATGGTTCCTGGAACAATTTCTTCTTGTTATGGACCCCAAAGAAACCATATGCAAAAAAGGGTAGACATTGAGAAAGTTTCACTCTCCAAAAACCAGGATAATTCTGAACAGAAGCAAAGACACACACCAGCTTTCGCATCAAGTCCTGATGCACTCTGATTCCAGCGACGAGGAGCTGGTCTGAGCTACACAACCTCTGTGTCATAGCTGTCCCCGTGTCCCTAAATAAGTGTTCGTTCCCCCAGCAGAGCAACCATCTCAGAGAAATAAAAGCAGTTGCTGTGTTCTCTCTTTAAAACACAGCACTTGTCATTCCACTCGTGATAGTTGGCAGAGGCACACATTCCCTTTGCGAGGCTAAATTTCAATTTTTTATTTCTAGGAAAGCAGCAAAGACATATTGTGCTTTCTATCTCACCTTCATTGTTTCAGAGAAATCATCTGAAAATTAATATTGCTCATTTTGAGAAATCAGCCTTCACTGCTCTTTTCCTAATTAGACCCAATTAAAATGTGAGTACACATTCAAGCCAGACCGACAGACAGCCTCAAAGTCTGGAAGAGCAAAATCAATGTTCAAGTATTTCTAGAGTTTGAGAAAAGACATTAAATGTGTAGCCTTTAAAAAAATGAATCTATTTTCCAGTCCTGGTTTTCAGATGAATAGCATAATGTGTTACCAAGATGCATCATTCAGGAGTCTACCTCTTCAGAGAAGACATTTTTCTCTCTGAGTTGAATCCAATATATTAAAGGAGAGAAAGGATGGAAAATGGAACTCTTAACTGACGCAGTCACGCGTGGAGAATTGCAGGAAGCGATGAAAACTTCTCCCTCGTTGTCTAACATTTTCTCTTACCTGTCAGAAGGCAGAGGCCCTGGGAACAGCATGCCTGTCACACACGCGCGCAGGCACACACACGCAGGCACACACACACGCACGCAAATCCTCTGGCTTCCTTTCCATTCTACGCACAACATAGCCCGCTTGTGATGCTAACCCGCCACCCACCCTCGAACGCCTTACTTGTCTGTTATCTTGATCAGGATGGCCCTGAAGATGTGCTCGAAGGGTGTCCTCTCCTGCACGTGGGTCGGCTGCACAAAGGGGTGCAGGGTCACCAGTGAGAAGCCCTGCTGGTAGGACTCCAGGAGGTGGGCCGGCAGATCGCACAGGGAGGCCAGCCTTACCGCGGAGGACCGCGGGAGCTCCGCTGTGGTGGAGAGAGGACAGGCTGTGAGAGACCACCCCAACCGCCACCAGCCCCATCCAAGTCCCTCTCCCTTGCCCGTGCGACGATCAGGTCTGCTTAAAAGGGGATTGTTTCCATCACAACTACTGCCTTCAAAGCACCCTTCTAAGTTGCTGGTTATTTCCCAACGCATCCAAAAGCCTTCAGAACTGGGTGTTTTAAATCTAGAGTCAATCTTCTCAGAGATCACCTGGAAGTCAGTTTGACTCCCTCAAAAATAAATGACAGGAGGAGAAGGGGGTGGAGGAAGAGTAGGAGGCACAATTGCATGCAAATGTAAAATTACCAGGTGGCAAAAACAGTAAAAAGAGAGTCAAAAGACAAACTGGAACAACATTTCTGTGACACTTAAGGGAAAGTAGGTAATTCCAAAGAAACGACTCTAAAAAGACAGAAAGAGAAATGGGAAAAATATATGAACAGGCAATTGCCTGAAAAACATGAAGACTAATGGATATTTGAAAAGACATTTAAATTAACTCAACATCAGAATTATGCATATCAAAACAAATATTTTTCACCAATTGAATTATTTTAAAATTTGGATTAAAAACATCTTTTGAGAAGGGCAGACAGGATTCAAAAATCAAAAAACAAGTGCATATATGGTGAAAAGTCTACATCTCTGCCCCATCCCAGGATTTTACCAAGAGGCAATAAATATAGTCCTTTTTTTGCATACATGTTAACAACTGATGAATTCATATACAGATAAATAAATCTATTTATCGCCCTCTTTTTACACAAATGGCAGTATAATGTTATGCACCTGGCTTTTCATCAGTATTTATCAATTAACAATATATTTTTCTTAAGGGCTATTCAGTAACAGTACACAGAATTCTCACACATTCTTTTCAGATATCGTGTTCTATTGTGATGTACATAAATAATTCAAAACTTTGCCTTTATAAATAATGCTGCAATGAAAACTATTGTTCCTATATAATTTCACATGTGTGCATGTATAGAATATCTAAATAGCAATTCTAGTGTGGAACTGCAGAACTAAAGATAAATGCACTGTAAATTTTCCAGATATTGGCAGATTTTTTTGCATACAGTGGTATGGATTTATGTCCCATTGGGGATGTCTAAGGCTATTTCTTTTTCCATGCTCTGGCTAATTTTGTAGTGAAAACAAAACGTTCTTACTGCATAATTCATATTTTTTCTTATTAAACATTTTGTGTTTAAACACTGTGTTGCCTTTTCTGTTAATTGTTCCTATTTCGTGCCTAGTTTTCTGCTGAGTTACTGGTGATTTTTTTCTACTGGTTTATAGGAAATGGTTATATATTAATAAGTTTAGTTCTCATTTGTGATATTGGTTGCAAATATCATTTCCCAATTTGTTGTTTGTCTTTTAATTTTGCCTAAGATGGGTTTTGCCATAAAGAATTTTTTTTATCCAGTTGAATGAAACAATCTTGTCTTCAATGACTTCTGAGTTTCATACAATAGAAGTGACATCTGTGATTATAGAATATTTCTCCTCTGATTTCATGTAGTACATATTTCATTTTCTGCATATAAATCTTAGAAAGTATGTAATTAGAAATCACTATTCTCCACCCCCACACCTCAGTTTACCTATTTTTTTCCATTGACTTCAAACATTTAAATCTATTAACCTGTTTCAACAATTTAGTTTCATGTTACGTTAAAATAACTGGTCAGGCTATTTTCTGAATCTTCTTATCTCCCTGTTTATTTTCCGAATCTTCCTGTCCATTCTAATTTGTTTTTCCAAATGGTCTTTACAATCAGCTCATCAAATCTCCCACACACCCTGCCCCCCACAAAAAAAGGGAATCTTGATATTTTTAGTGGCATCATGTTCAAATTGCAGCTTATCTGAGGGAGAATAGATATCTTCATCATGCTACAAAATCCCATCCAAGAACACGGCAGAGTTTTCATTTATTTGAGACTACTTTTGGGTCCCTCAGGAGCATATTAAAATTTTCTTCACAACAGATATTGCAGACTTGTCAAGTTTATTCCTAGTTGTTTTATATTCTATTGCTATTGGAGTAATAGGGTTTTTTTTCTTTTTCTTTTTATGATCTCCATCATGGGCAAGAGTGTTGGGGAATTGGGGGTTGGGGGAGGCTCATCACAACTGATGGAGTGAACTTGTCTGGAGTGCAATGCGATGTTTGCTTTCTAACCTAAGAGGGTACCTCGCTGTAAATTTTCCCAGCAGCTTCACTACAAGGTATTAAGCCTATGACTGGGCCTGTCCTGGAGAAGCAGTGGTCAGTTGCCTCTGAAGGAATGCAGGCCACATACTCCTGGGTTCGAGAGGTCAGGGGGAAACAACCACTGTGAGCAACTTAAATAAAAATAAAATGCTTCTTCCTGCCTGCCTGCTCACCTTCATTTCTGCCTGCACCTTTCCTTTAAAACACAAAAAAGCCTATGGTTGGACTCAGGAATGTTTTCACGATATATGGGCAAAGAGCGCTTCACTGGAGGGCTGCATGGGACAGCTCAATGATGAGCTCTAGGAACCATTTCAATGGTGGCGGTAAACACAGGCTGATGGAATGAATCATGACTGAGATACATGACAGTGATGGACTCTTGAATAAAAATATTAGTCAATTAGAAAGACAGGAAGAAACCATTCTTCTACAAGAAACTACAAAGACCTCAGTATCGGAGAGCAGGACTGGAATAGAGAGCAGACTGGAAAATGGAATTTACTTCTTTTTGTACTTTCATTATTGTTACCATCGACAGGGATCCACGGGGTGTAGGGTTTACAAAACCTTTACATTGCTTTCTTTGTATGTAAAAACTATTACTTAGAAGTTTTCAATATATTTTTAAAAATAACGTCACCTTAAGGACTTAAAAACAAAATCTTGAGGTCCTCAAGAATACTAACAAACAGATACTGTAGCTCTCATCTCCACAGATTATGCACGAAATTATTATGCACGAAATTTACAGGAAAAAAAAGATCTATAGCAAGGATTCACTCTACAGCAAGTGTCCAGCATTCTGGAGAACCTTCTAACAATAACAGTGACAAATATAAGACTGGCCAGGAAAGCAGAAAAGTATGCAGTCTTTCTTTCAGATGTGCTACTAGATAAAATAGCTGAAGGTAAGTTTGCTAAAGAATGCTCACCCCTCCCATGCCCCAGGCACAGAAACCTGTGCATGTGTCTCCCAAGCAGGTCCTTAGACCCACTCCCTGTGTTTTCCATCAGTCGTCCTACAAATGTGCTCCTGGGTCCAGCAGCAGGGCAGCACCTGGGAACTCATTAGAAATGGAGACACTCAGACCCCTTCCCAGACTCACTGACTCAGAATCTGAGCCATTTCTATCCGCCAAGTGATTCTATAGCTGATCACTATTCTCCAGAGGCCTTTGCTTTGCCTTAGTCCCACCACTCACCTCCTAGCTGGCAAAGAAACCTTGGAGCCAAGGGCAGCCTCGCCCAGCCCCAACTTCACAGGGCCAAGACCCTGCAAGTTCTTGCTCTGATAGCCCCAGACCCACTCTGGGGGCTACACAAGCTTCTTCCCTTTTTATAACAGGGGGCACAGTATCTGTTATGCGCGCCCCCAGCTGGAGACGGGAGGGAGACTAGGAGGAGGTGAGAAAGGAGACATTGCCAAGGGTGCAACTTTTAAGGCACCAGAGTAAGTCATCAAAGTCATCGAAGTAAGTAAAATCCTATGCATACGTTACAAAATGAAAATGAATGTGAAAATCCATGATGAACAAAATAACCAAAGTTTTCATCAAGACAGAATCACTGATTTTCCCTCTTGCCTCAAGCCACAATACAGGTCGCCAGACCTCACCTTGCCTGTGCTGACCACGCACATCTCCGGTGCACTCCTGTCCGGCCCAAGTGACAGGAGCAGGTCTGCATGCAGCTGTGTCCAGGGACCAGGGGCAAGTTTCCGCTGCTGTCCAGACTTAAGAAGCAACCGGACCGAAAGCGCATAACCCTGGGTGGAGAGGTGCTGCTATCCTGCTTGAAAGACGGAATGGCCTTTGGTGTAAGCCTTTCTGGAGGCTCATTTCATGATGTCAGTCAAGCTTAAATATTCCTGGTGGCCCTAAGATGCCCTCTTCTTTGATAAAACTGTATCTAAAGAATATCTGTGAGTCTTCACAGATAAGACCAGCCAGTCTCTCTCATTCAATATTTTCCAAGTGTTTCAAGTATTTCAAACTCCTGCTGCTACCGTAAAATAAACCTTTACTAAGGCTTTGATCATTTATATTTACTTCCTCTTATGTACCGGGCTATCATAAAAATAGATAAATACAATCAATGTGTTTAGAAGATTCTAATACAGGCTACACTGCTCGCTATCAATAACCCTGAATATGAGAAGAGTTTCCGAGAATAAAATGGAGAGGGTAACATCAGCATGTCTTTTGTCATAGAGTGGGTTGGAGGATCAAATGAGATGGTGGTGTGTGATCGATAAAACTCAAAATCATCCTAGTCAGCGGGTGCTGGCAATGGCGGGTGGGCATTGTGGGCTAGGCAGCTGTGACTGGGGTGGTGCTGGGCTCTTAAACCATTTCCCTCTCCCACCCAGACCCCGCATCCTCCTGGCTGCTAAATCAATGCACAAAAACCATGTCAGTCAACCAATTTATAGTTAAATGCTTCCTGAATAAAACATAATACCTTTAAAATTTTTATCTTAAAATCTAAAGATGTAGCTCCTGTCAAAACTCAGCAATTTTATGGTTTTAATTTTTTGGATGCGTGCTGTCAAAATAAGTGGTTTCATGGTTAGAAAAAAATGAAAAAGGATCTCAACCATCTTATAACAAGAAAAAAAACAGACTCCTATTGTAAATATGATTAAAAGCCTTAATTTCAAGTCTCTATTGAAACCTTAAAAAACAAGCAAACAAACAAAAAACCCCACCTAGTTCTTGTAAAGTGACCAATCCCCTAATATTATTACTGGAAGAATAAACCAAGGAATGACATTATCTGTTTGGATGCACTGCAGATTTGGTCTATTCTCACCCCACCCATCAGAGTAACCTCTCTGCTATTTTTGTTTTGGAATATTTGCTTGATTTCACTTACAAATTATGGAACCTTGGGCAGGCCATGGAACTCCCGCCCCATCTCTCAGGTCCCTCGTTTACAAATTGAAGACCCTGGGTAAGCAAATCTGAAAGCATTTTCCCATTTTGAACTGCAATGGTTTTATAATTTCAATTTGGAGGTTAAGAAGTACCAATTTCTAACTGAAAAGGGACACTGGCTAAAATAATAAGTGTTTTCAACGTGAACTGAAAACCTTCCCCAAATCAAAGCCCTAACGGGGATAAGGGACAATTAAGTGTATGTGTGTAGATGAAGGGAGTGATGGAAAGATGGTCAGGAGAAGAATCTGTTGCCCGGATGGAAGACAGAAACCCCTGGCATCTGAGTTTCTGTGTCCTCTGTCTCCCAGGAGTGCAGGAGTTCTAGGAAAGACCTGATTGAGCAGTGATAGGAAAGAAAAGGGGTATTTTAGGATACTTCTAGGGAAAATGACAGGTTCCTCCCCTAGAGGAGAGCTACAGGAAAATGGTGTGTCATTTGAAGTTACTTTGGTTTCCTGGGCTTAGGACTCCACTCCAGGACTGAACCCCATCAGCCATTACTTATCATAAGTAAAACATTCAAATTATAACTCATCATATTCTGAAGATGAGGGACACTGATGAGGCTGTGTTGGCAGGTGTTTCTCTCCAGTGAGAGGTAATGCCATCTTTATAGCCCAATGTCCATTTGAAGATTACACTTTTCTCTCTACTTTTCACAATTTCTATCTACAGTTCAGACTGGAAGCTGAGGTCCACAGGACACCCCTCGCATTCCCACTCTTCATGAGCCATGTCTTCATGCCACAGAGGGACTCTGTCCATCTGCTGCACTAACCCTCCTTTTCCAACTGGGAAGGCTCTCATCTCATGATACAGTGGAGGTGCTGGTGCAGATCCCAAGGCAGGGGAACTGGGGCTCCAGGGGCCAGATGGATAAGGTAAACAAGAGAAATCGCCCAGATAGAATAATGAGCACGGATGGCCAACCTGCCCAACGGGCATGTCTTGTCCTTCCAGCCTGGGAATGTGGTCCAGTGGTGCCCCCACTTGTACCTTCAAGAAGTCAGAGATCATGGTCCCTATAGAAACTCGCTTAGATTTAGGTTTGGCAAGTAAGACCAATTTTATTTTCAACCTCCATGGGTCAAGCCAAGACCTGAAAGGCTGAAGTCTGGTGGGGATTAGATGAACATGCACATGATCTTAGCACTGCAGACATGCTGTGAGCATCGGTCACGTGCTGGAGAGCTCTCATTCCCTGCATTCCCACATCATCACAGTTTACATCGGTCTTCAAGGGTACTTCCGTGCATCTGGACACAGGTCTATTTCCTACTACTTTTCTCTCTATACTGAGATAAAGATGAACAGAGAGTTTAGAACCACATTGTTGCATTTTGAATCCCTTGAAAATCTTTTCATCTCATTCCATGACCAGTAACAGACTCAAAAAGAAAAAAATTTAAAATACAGAAAGTACCGTTGGAAAGGTAACTTGGGTGACATGAGTCCAAAGATCTTTTGAAAAGTTTTCTTTTTCTTTCAAAAAAGAACTCTACAGATGAGTTATGCCGAGAGTTTTTTGTTTTGTTTTGTTTTTACTTTTTTAAGTGAAAGAAAGGAATGAAAACCAGGGGGAAAACATAATCCACAAAACCACACATTTCTTAACACTCCTGGAATGAAGTAGACTTTGTCTTTGCTATGACTATGCTGTACTTAGCAAAAACATTCCGCAGCCCCCTTTATTCCCTGAAAACGAAGCCGCCCTTCAGACATCTGCAGGAAGCCAAAACCATGCCTTTGCAACTTTAAACTTTATTACTGGAAAGTCCCAGCTTCAAGCCTAAGAAACCTCTGCCGACAGAGAATGCACAGCACAACTCAATTCAATGGCAACCACTTCTGTGAACCCCCCATCATTTGTGACTTGAACCTAATTATTCAAAGCCCAACTCTGCTTTTCTAATTACAACCGCTAATGGATCTGTCAATATCAAGGAGCACAACACAGGAGAGACCAGTCTCCCTGGTAATTTCCCTCACAGGTGAAGCTGATAATGACACTACCCAACAAAGTCTCTTTTTTCTATATTTTTTTAAGTTCTTTGAAGGCCACTGTTTCTAGACCATCCATCTGCCTGGGCTTTGCAGTAGATTCAATTTAGCAAACCACTAAAATCAATCACTTTTCAATTTGGGTGTTTTTCACTATTGTATAGGTAAGGAATAGGCAATCGATTTTTCAAATGTTGGCTGCCCATATTTTCTGAAGGTGTCGTTTCTAAATACAGGAGTAAGTTAAAACTGGCGTTTTAGGGCTTTTCAATTTCAGATTTCTGTCATAGCCTTATCAAACAGTCACATTTGTGAAATGAAAAAAAGGTGGGGGGGGGGATAAGAAAACGCAGATCCAGTCATAGGAGACCATACCAGTAAACCATTAATCTTTTTTTAATTGAAGTGAAATTCACCAAATATAAAGTCAGTCATTTTAAAGTGAACAATTCAGTGGCATGAAGTACATTTGTATATTGTAAAACCATGCCTTCTTTCTAGTTCTGAAAAAGAAACTCCATATCTATTAATAATGGGTTATTGTCCATTCCCCTCACCCAGAGCCCCCAGAAGCCACTCCTTTGCTTTCATAAGACACAATTATGTCTTAACAACATAACTAAATCACAGGTAAACTCCAAGGGAGAAATCTCAGTAAGACTAAAAGCACAGTCTTTAAGGATTCCACAGGTCAAGCAGGAAGTAATTAGCAAAGCACAGAGGCTCTCATCAAAGGAGTTTTGTTTCTTTCTTTTTTTTTTTTTTTAAGAGGAAGGTAGGCAAGCAGGAAGGAAGAGAGAGGAGGAGAAAGCAGTTTAATTATTTAGTTGTTTATTTTTTAGTTGTTTCCTCTCAACCCTGGGGTAGTGAACCTGGGTCCCTGGGGTGTATGTGGACTGTGCCCCAGGCATGGGCTTAATACCTGAGTCACCAGGGCACACCTCAAATGAGTCTGGATGATGCAGGTCACCAGACCACAAATGATTGTTAAGCATCAGATTATCAGTATGCATGATAAGGGGCAGGGGTGGAGAGGGGTCAAGTTGTTACTGGTTTGCTTGTCATTTCAAAGGGTCATGCATTATGAGTTACGCACTGACCACATTGCTCTGTAAAAAGAAAAGATCACTGTTTAGGTGTTTGCAAGGAGAGGGCCTGAATAATTCCCATTGACTATATCCATTGATCAAAATCAAAACATGGCATTATGATTCATCTCCCCAGTCCCTTTTATCAGAGAAGACACAGGCTAAGATTTATCAAGAAAGCTTTGCAAGAAACACCAGGCCCCATGCTGCTTAGATTATGAAGTGGGGTACTCAAATATTAAAAGCATCCAGCTAGAAACTGAACCCAGAGTATTAATAAAATATTTCATACACTTAAAAGTACATTTTAGAGAGAAGGCATAGAGGAACATCAAGTCTTCAGAATTTCTAACCAAACTCACCCACACCAAGTCCAGGAAGAGTTTAACATGAGGCAGAAGGGAAGCTCGTTATCAATATTTCATGCCATTTTCCTAATTGAGCATGATAGCATGAGAGCTGACACTCCTGGTAGTTCTCTTTTGATTTCAAGAGTACAATAAACTGATTGCACCAAAGACCAGCCACTAATGAATATGTACAAACAATATGGAAATTAAGCACTACTTAGAATGTAAATGGGACCCTATATGGATGTCTATGATAAAGTCTCAAGATTTTGTATAAAAGTAATCAGTGCTGAAAATATTCAGCACTTGAAATGTGGTTCGTCCAAACTGAATGGGTAAAACAGACACCAGATTTCAAAGACCTGTAGCATTAAAAAAAAGTAAAATATTCAGTAAAAAGGTTTTTGTTGTTTTTTTTTGTTTTTTTTTTTTTTACTGATACCAATAACACACTGAGATGACAACATTTTGGATATATTAGGATTAAATAAAATATATTATTCAAATGAATTTCACCTGCTTCTTTCGATCGGCTTTACATGTGGCTATTAGAAAATTCAAACTTACATTGGGGGCTCACAGTCTGTTTTCACTGGACAGCACTATGACTTACTAAGGATTTGTTACATAGCATGGACCACAGCTTTTAATGATACAAATGAGTCATCTACTTTTCCTTTTGTCACTTTCCCACTAAATAAGCTCCACCCAGACAAAGCCCATCCAGGTTTTATTTGCCAAATTGGTGACCAACCCAGAGTGCCTGGAAAAGGCTCATTAACCACCATCTTTAACTGAAGACATTCCCCTTGGATTTGGTCAAAGCCTGTGTCATGAGGGCATCAGTACCATTTCCCTCAAATAAAATCCAATGCAAACTGCCACCTATGCTAGAGATAGTCAAGTACAAGGTCCCCACATACCTTAGACCCCAAAGTAAACTAGCCCTGAGACCAAGAGGAAAGAAATTAGTTCTAGAAAACCATTGACCAATGTAAAAATCAGAGGGGTCTTGGAAACCTTTCTTTATAAAATCCTGTGAAATATACATAAGGAAAGCTATCACTGGAAAGCATGTCTAAGTGTACAAATCGATGGCATGAGAGCATTCACCTGCTGCATAGCCATCGCCACCACCCTCTCCAGAGCAGCCAAGCCTCCCCTGCCTCCTTTCACCTCTGCTCCCACAGAGAAAGGACACCTCACCTCTGTCCTCCCCTGGTGTGAGCAGGAGTGATGAGAGCAGCACAAAGTAAAATGCTGCTGTGAGTCAAAGTAATTCCCAAATGTGAAAAATTGCCACTGGGAAAAAAAACAAAGGTTGGTATGACAAGGAAAACAAAGGAGGAATATAAACATTTCACTTTGCAGAGATGGCTAAATAATGACAGGACAAAGACTGTGGTTGTAGACAAGAAGTGAAGAAAATCTTAACCCCAAACAGCATGGGAGACTGCGGGCGTAGGGGGTGGGGAGGGAAATTTCCAGAAAAGTATGAGGTTCCAAAGGCATGCTCACATTTCAGTTTGGTATCCACACAGGACACCAGACAATATTACTATTTCTTCTTATCCTGAGTTGTTATCAGTGTCTCACCTGTATATAAATGAAGTCTTAGAAGATTTTTTTTATATTTGTGAATATAATAACATAAAATAATGTACTATGGAAACTGCTGGGAAGCATAAAAATTCATTGTGTGCAAGTCTAGTTTGAAGAGCTTATGAAAGAATAAATTGTACTCCCTGGGGGTTTAACACTTCTACCCACAAAGGGAGCCCACTCGTGGGTTCAAAGGCAATGGCGCCAGCAAATTCCCATCAGATTTTCCTTTTCCTCACTGTCATGGAGGCACACAATTCATAAGACTTTACAGAAAGTCCAACATGTTGTAAATGCATTTTAATGAATAATATTCTGTGTATGACATCACCAGAGTCAACCAAACTCAGTCAAATGACAACAGGGCCAGACAGTTCTCAGGCACTAAAAAGGCTTCTGCACCTGCATTTTCAGCTTTGCATGAACAATTACTGTGTTCATGCGTAAACTCCCAAATAGGTTCACGGAAATAGAAAATTGCACACACAAGTTGAGCAGCTCCAGGCTCTGCCACCCAATTTGCATGGAAAATTGTCATCAGCATTCTCTGGGTTATTTTTTTGCCCATGTGAAAGATAGGGGTTCTAGGAGGTCTCAGGAGACTGATTTGAAGAGACATCTTGGTTCTCACCATAAAAAGGGGTCCCTAATGGCGCGTGGGGGTCTATGCACACTGGTTGTCCCTCCCAGCTGCCTTCTCGTGCATCCAGTGGAAGAGACGAACGCTGGAGAATGAGACCGAGCAACATAAATAGGTGAGAGCAAATTGCCAAGGGCTAGTCTTCAGAATAGCAAAACAGAGAAGTGTGGTAAACAAAAATAATTTGTATTTACACCCAGAGAAATGTCATTATTAATGGCAGTTGGCAGAAAAAGGGAAAACTGGCCTTGAACTAGGCAGGAGAAAGGACTTTGACTTGTCAGTGTTCATTTATGGACATGGACCACCAGGGAATTTGACCTTTGCAAATGCCAACAAGGGTCTGATAGGCACTTGTGTACTTAAGAGACATCTTTAAGCTTTTGCCAATGTTCCCTGCCTCCTGCCCTCCCTCTCTTATCTCTCTCCTCCTTTCCATCCCAACCCTGTGCCTCCTGTGGCCACTGAGGACTCAAAATACGGCTTGTGCGAACTGAGACACACGGAAAACCTGAAATACACACAGGCTGTCAGAGACGTGGTGTAAAATAAAGAATGTAAAAGTTTTCAATAAGATTTTTTATTACATGTTGACATAAAAATATTTTGAGTATATTGGGTTAAATAAAATCACTAAAATTAATTTTCCTATTTTAATTTTTTCAATGGGGCTCATAAGAAATTTTATATTACAATCCATGCCTCATCTATTTTTAACCAACAGTCTGTTCCAGAATGTTTTATTGTAAATAGATATGTTTTACGTCAGTCCAAAAACACACTTCTTTCTTTTTCTATTATTTAATTCCTTACTAAGCATCTTTTAGCTATAGTTCTGAGAAAAATCACTTCTTTTCCCAAAATAAAACTACAATACCCAGGAATGGGGAAAAACTGCCAAAATATCTACAGAGTGGATCAAATGAGTAACCTTTCTTTTTACCAGGTGTCACATGATGGTGAATTAGAGGAAAAAAAGAACAAAAACTTTTACTGCCTTCTCATCTGATGTTTTGGTCTCACGGGCCTTCAAATACCTGTTCTTCCAGAATCTCTAGTAACACTATCACACCAGCTTCTAAAGTGTTTACCTCTCTGGAGCCAGTGGGTTCCCAATTTTTATCTGCCCCTACTCAGTTGGCAAATCCAACTCCATCCTCCTGAGTCACACCTCTCTCCTCCCTCAGGGAATTTCAGGCAGACTCTCAAGAGCAAATCATTGCTCTGGCAAAACTGGAAATAATCGCCAGAGGCATCCAGCCAGTGGGCACCCCTGCAGAGATTTCCTATCAGAAATATCAATAGACTGTGGGCTCTCATCTTTGTTGAGTCCCCAAAAATGTTTGTATGGGGCTTTTCAGATGATTTATGCTACATTCCAAAAACACAATTCTCCTCTTGCACTTAAAAACACATTGGAATGTTTCACCTTTGCCAGCTGCCCCCTGTGCTTCCTACTGGTTCCTTTGGGGGTAGGAGGGAGCAGTTTCATACTTTCCAGAATGCTCATGATTAGGAAAAAAGTATTATTACTTTGTTATTACTGCAGTATAGTTTTGCTTAATTCTAAATGACACAGATTCTATTAGCTGAAAGGCGAAAGAAGTCTGGAAATGAATGATAGCAAGAAATCTAGAAATGAATGATAGGAGAGAAAGCTGGTGACGTAGCTAATCTCACTCAGGCAGAAATAGAGGTGGCGTGCTGGCCAGGTTCCCGGCTCTGGAGCCAGATTACCTGAGTTCAAATCTCAATGTCATCTGCTACTAGTTGTATGACCTTGGATGACTTAGAAGCCCTTATCTCAATTTTGTCTATGTTGGATACAAATATTGTCTCTCTCCTGGAGCTGGCATGAGGAGTAAATGAGATGATGCATATAACGTGCTATTGGGCCTAGAACTTGTAACTCATCTCTATATGGAAGCAACTAAAGTCATTATTTTTAATGCTGATTATTCATAACCACAATCATCTCCCAATTTGATACCAAGCACAATCAGATCTACACATCCATTAGTTTCTTATGCCTAATTCCGCCCGACATCCACATCCATATCCACTCAATGTGTTGATTTCTTCATCTAAGCTACACGCCTGCATATTTTTTCTGCAACCCTCCTTTAAATGCTGGCATAATTTCTATTCATTTCTGAGCATAAACCAAAAATGAGTCTAGAATCTGAGGACTCAGAAAAACAAAGGAGGCAAATGGCACACTGAGGAGTTAGTGCCTCTGCGATGTGCACCAGACTGCCAGACTTCTATAACACAGCTGACCTCGAACACTGGGTTTGAACTGCTCGGGTCCACTTACATGCGGACTTTCTCCAATAAATATAGTTGTTTCTCCACCTCCATGAGTTCTGCATTCACAGGTTCAATCAACCATGGATATAGAACCAGCAGAGATGAGGGCCGAGTAGAAAGGAACTTTAGCATCTGAGGATTTTGATATTCACAGAGGTCCTGAAACCAATCCCCTGAGATACCAAGGGACGACTGCAGCTAAGTTTTGGGGGAGTCAAAAGTTGTATGTGTTTGTGTACTGGTGGCTTAGCAGGTAAGCCCACTGGGGTCGTCTGCACTGCACGCACCTCAAGGACCCAGGTTCGTGAGCTGGGGCCAGAGCGGGAACGACCAGGATAAACAACTAAGGGACAATAAAACTTCTTAACAAATTTTAACAAAAAAAGTTATATTCGAATTTCCAACTGTGGGGGACTCGCCACCCTTAACGCCTTGTAGTTCAAGGGCCAACAGTACTTAGAGAATGGGGCATGAAGAGGAAGCGGTCAGGACTGAAGAAACCTAGAGAGCCGGTTCTATAAAAATGGCACCATCTTGAAGAGGAACCAGGAACCAGGAACCGGCAGGAAAGGGGCAGCAGAAGGAGGCAGTGAGGCACAGAAACCATACTCTAAAAGGAATATGGGTACAGGAGGTGGAAGTGTGGTGGGAATGCACTTAGAGCCTTCAACACAGCACACAAGGAAAAGGCAGATGAAGAGAGGACGGAGAAGAGGAAGGCGCCAGGCAGGACATGTGACGGGAATGTCACCTCCACCCTGACCACTCTCCATGCCTGTCTCGAATTCATCCCGAATTAAAAAAATTAATTGGGTAGAGAGAAAAACATCTCTGTAAGTCCAGGGATGATTTCAGCACTCCACTTTCCTTCCTAACCCACATTTCCTAAATCCTCTAAGCCATGAACAAGGGCTCCTATCCTAAACTCTCCTCCCACCTCAGATCTGCCCTGGGAGCCTTTCAGACACAAGATTTGAAACGAAAAAGGAAGGCTTAAATGTTTGAAGCCCTAAGGTACCACAAAGAAAGGGGCTGTGGAACAGACATGCGTCTGGTCACATCCAGGCACAAGGTGGAGGCAGCTTCAAGGGAAGGGCAGGCGGGTGGGGGTCTGAGGCCTCTCGTCCCCCAGGGCCCCCTCACACTGCGCCATGATGCCACACAGCCTGAAGTCTTCCAGTCACTGGTTGCGGTTAACATCTCCCCCATCTCCCACATCGCAGACGAGTCATTTCATGGAATAGCACCTGGGAGACACTAGCACATCTAACTGCTCCTGAGAAAGCTCCTTAAGCCAGGATGAGGGCTGCAGGTTTAACAAATGCTTTTTAAAAAAATAAAAAACAAAAAACCCAACCCACCTAGTATCTGTTCCACATTCATCAGAGAAGGAACTACCTTGCCTTCTCTTGCCTTCCTGGGAGAACTTATTTTCAAGTCTCTTTCTTCTTTTTTTCCCATAAGAAAACAAAGCCAAATAAATGGCTGGGAACTGAGGCAGAGACATGATAAAAACAGCTCCTAGGCCTCTGCATGGACTCGATGGAGACTGGTGACTGCAGGGGCTTGTGTGACTTCAAGAGGGAAATGTTAGGGAAGCTGCTGGATCTAGGGTCTGCAGAACAGAAGAACTGAGTTGAAGGTACAAAAAGGTAGAAAAGTCCTCTCCCAGAGCCATGGGCTCATGACGAGAGGAACTGCAGAGAATGGAGGGTCTCCAGGGGAGCATTGCTGAACTCTGGACATCTGGTAGCTGAGCAGAGGTGGAGAGAGCTGCAAAGGAGCCGCCAGAGAGGCAGGAAGAAAACCAGGAGGGTGTTGTGCAAGGTGCCAGCACAAAACGGGGCAGCAGAAAGTGACCTCCTCCTACCCCGTGCGTGGGATGACCCAAAGTCCTCACGCTGTGGGACACATGGCAGATGCCTCTTGTGTGCTGGACGCTCACAGCTAGGCCGTGATGCTACTGAGAACAACCATGATGTGCTGCTTCACCAGGGGGGTCTGAGGCAAAGCTTTAGTCCAAACCTGCTCATGCCAGCTATACTGGTTATAGTAAGGACGCGCAACCAAACAATGTCACAGACATGAAATGCAAGCATCAAGAAGAGTTGCTTCTAAGAAACCAGAGACTCTGGAAGAGAGAGCTGCTAAGAAAATGGCTGACCAGGTGGGTGAGGGTGAGGAAACAATAAAAGGCAAAAAGAAAAGTGATTTGTAAATGAGTGATGCTATATTCAGATAGCTTTGTGAGACTTGAAGTCTCCCTCCATCTTCAAACATTTTAATTAAAATTTTCAGTTGGTGTTATATGGGTTTATGAAAAAAGATGATGCAGCTTTCATCATCAGAAATATTATCAAAGACCACAGTTCCACATTGAAAGGTAGGCAAATGAAAACATATTTATTTTATGCTAAATGAAATGCTTAAGATTCACGCAGATATATACAAATACACAGTTGTTGTTTTTTTTAAATGATTCCCATTTCAACCATTTTTTTTTTAATGTACTGGCAATTACGGTCTGAAATGTGACCATTAGGGAGTGGTCAGTATTGCCTAACAGTTCAGTAAGACGAGGAATGGAAAATATTCCTGAGATTTAGAGACAGCTGAATGAGTGAGACTGGAGACAAGTCAACTGTTATCTGACAACTTCACTGCCTCCTCCTCCCCAGCGATCATACGCTTTTCCATTTCATGTTTCAGGATTTAAATACTGCCTTTTAATCTGCTTGTCTGAGAACCATGCTTTCAAAGATTTTTACAGTTGAAAGAGCCATTCAAGATAATGATGAAAGTGTTACAGAAATAATATTAACACTAATAATGACAGGAGCTTCCAATGAACATAGATTGTAGACTAGACCTTGTATTAGATACATCATTAATTAATTCTCAAACAACCCCTGAGCTATGGGCTATTATCAGCTCCAATTTAAAGACGCGGAAACACTGGACCAGACGGGTTGAGAAACTCTCCCGAGGTGGGACAGCCAAGTACGCGCTGAGTCCAAGATTCAAACCAAGGTATTCTGAGTCTATGCCCTTCACCTCTACACTACGAAGTCTAATTACTCAAGCCAGTTCTCCAGCTTTACAGATGATAAAATTATGTTCACAGGGATTAAATGACAAGCTATAGACATCTGACATGTGTCAGGAACAGGCCAAGCGGAATCAGGACTCTAAAGACTCCAGGCCTCTGAATCCAGCGCTCTATCCACGAGACCACAGGACAGTAAAGGCTGCAGCAGAACCAGAAAAACCTGACTCCTAGGAGCCAACATGCACTGTCCTCTGATCCTGGGTAACTGTGAGCCTCCAGGGTGTCCTTCCTGGGCTCTGCATTTTGATTAGGTCCCATCAACAGTCAACCACCTGGATCAATGCTTTCCTTGAAAGGTTTTTCTTTTTCTTTAAGGGAAGGTACAGGCAGGAATGAAGGGGAGCAGGCAGGCAGGCAGGCAGGAAGAGAAGGGAAGAAGCACTTTCATTTATTTTATTTAGTTGTTCATCTTGGTAGTTCTACCCCCTCCATCCCCCGACCCCCCAGCCCCAGGACATGAACCCAGGTCTTTGGAATGTATGTGGATTACACTTGGTCAGAGGTGGTAAACCCAACCACTATTCCACCACGGTAAATTGAAAGGCTGCTCATAGTGAGATAAACAAAGCCTTTCTTTAAAACGTAATGTTTATTTCTTCAAAGAATTTGCAGTGTTATCATGACTGGGCAGGGACACAGTAAGAATTGTGCAATGTGTGTATGGCCCTGAGAGTCAGTCCTAGGAGAAGCAGACAAATACGAACAGCTGCACAGTGACTGTAAGTAACTGTCGTGTACCAGACTTGCTTCATTTCAAGCTATGGCAAGAAAAAAAGGCAAATGTTTAAAAGCAAATCTAACTTACAAATTTAAATAGTGCTGCTATGCAGACATTTTAAAGCCAGAGCCAATGTAACTCAGTGGAGGAAATGCAAATTCCTCTGCCCACAGTGCAATGGTGAATGTCAGGTCAGAGGGCAACAGGATGCAGTGGCAGACCCCTTTCAAGAGTAGGACAAAGCCTGGTGTGCTCTTTCCCTGGGAGGAGACCGTGCACTGTAACATGGCTTCCTCACCTCTGCTCTCTTAATGGCGATTGTTTTTATTTTATTCTGTTCTATTTTATTTTTTAACACATTTTTTAAAAGGAAAGGTGCAGGCAGGAAGAGAGAGGAGAAGGAATCATTGTACTTTATTCCACTGTAGTTGTTCCCAACTGTTTGTTTTCCTCCCAGACCCGGGAATCGAACCCAGGGGTAAATGACTTGCATTCTTTGGAGGCCACTGACCCAACTGCTACTTCACCAGAGTGCACCTTTATTTTATGTTTAATGGTTAAAAAAAAAATTATATTTAGGATTAGCCAGGTGGACTCAGTCTAGATGATGTCAATTTTGCTGGCAACACCCAACATTTACCAATTGAGTAGATGCCTTCTTCTATCAGGTCTGACCAGAAAGCTGACCTGGGCCATGTCAGCGTCTTTGAGCTTCTTCACAGCCTGTTTGGTCTGGTGCTTGTCGGCCTTGACACCCATCACGAGCACAGTGTGCCACTGTCTTCTGTCTTCATGACTGACTCGGTGGTCAGGGAACTTGATACTGGGACGGTGGTCAAGCTTGTTTCTCCGGGGGGCGCTCTTCCCAGGATATTTGTTGTCGTAGGGCTGCAGTGTCTGGGGCCGTCGGAAAGTGGGTGATGTGCGGATCTTTTCTGCATGGCTGTGGACGCCTTTCAGCTCTGCTCTCTTGGCCTATTTTTCCATAGCTCAGCTTAATTAACCCTTATTGATTTGTAGCAAGATTTTCTAAAAGATGGTTCTCAGTCTTTCATCTGTTACACACATTACACTTCATTTTTGTCTTCTCACTACATATGTTTTAAATTATAAGAGGGTAAAACTTTCAGAACTTTAAGCTTACATGGCATTTTCTGACATGAATGGGCTAAGACCTTTGTATATAACTTCTTCTACAGTTTAAGGCGCTACTGCCGATCTGAGGATAACACGCACTGAACTGGGTTTCCACCAATGGTGACAGGCTGTGCTGGGCCTCCGAGCGGTGCAGGGGAGCCGGCTGCACGCACGTGCCAAGCGTCGGAAGCGGAGCATCTGTTCAAACAGGACCAGCGGTCCCACACAAAAAACACCAACAACGAATATCCAGAACGTTCCTGTGAAGCTACTTTTGTCCCTAATTCTATTCCAGTCTAGATCAGAGTCCTTGTGCTCATGTCTAATACTACACTTTCCTTAGCAATTCAAAAAACATGCTGATGGAACTTTAGAACTGGAAGAGATCTCATTTTACAAAAGGGGAAACTGAGCCTTCTCCCCTCCTGGGCCCAAACCTTGGGGGCAGGAGAGAATCACAAAGCAGAGTCATGATCTCCAGCAGCGAGAAGGCCATCTCTGCCCACGTCCCTATGCCTCGTAGCAGGTGTAGGAGGAATTCCACACTTGCACCTTGTCTCACCCACTCAGTGGCTCCAACCTTATTTCCCCCTGACGATTCCACGTGCCCCACACTCCTAAGTCCCCTGGGTTCCACGCCCACATCTGCGGCTGGATCGGAAAAATCTCCATCTGCAAGTCCCACAGGCAACTGGAACTCAACATGTTAAAACACAACTTGTTCTGCCTTCTGCCTTTGCTCCTCTGCCTTCTGCATTTGGAGCACACACAACCAAGAGCAACGCAGCTCAAAACTTGAATTCTCCTTTCTAAGTCTCCTTCCTCTTCACTGCCACCCTCGCCTTTGGCAGTTTCCCATTGCTTCCGAATTGCCAAGCTACCTCCAGGCCCTGTCTGCACCAGCACAGGGATGTCTGGGTAAAGACACAAGGCTGAACCTTTCCCCTGCTTTGGGCCCCTTCTTCTGGCCCAGTGGTTCTCTCGGGCGATGGTACAACCTCCTAGGAAATACTTTGGAAATGAGGGACGCAACACTATGAGTTACCACAGTGAGGCCAGGCGGGCTGGACACCTCCACTGCACAGGTCAGCCCCACAGAGAATACCTTGATCCCTAGGTAGTTTGTGAAAATCCCCCTGAATATTCTGTGTAGATGAAAAGGCTGCCTCTAATTATCTGAGCGTGGAATTCCAAAATCGTTTTACAGTTTAATATATGCTACATGTTCCAGGAATGTACTCCTGTGTCAATCCACGGAGACTAAGTGGCAAAAAAAATGATTTGCCAACGTGGTGGCTGAGCACACCTGTATCAGGGTCACGTGGGGTGGGGAAGAGCATGTCTGCTTAAAAATGCAGGTTCCCAGACTGCATCCCAGGTCTATTAAACCAAATCTGCACTTGAACTACTCGGGCCATTTACTTTTGCTCCCTCAAGTTTGAAAATGATTATGGGCGAGCCTGTTGGGAGGTATGTTCTGAAAAACACCTATTAAGTCAAGGGTGAGCTCCCCAGAAAATCAAAGTTCCAGCTGCTTAGTGATGTCTGTGGTGATGTCATGAACGGCGAAATCAACCAGATATATAAGATCCCAACCTCTCGTTTCCCTGTCCCTCTTATTTCCCATCTGCCTGGAGAATCCTCACTCTTTCTTCACAATGTTTTCTGGAAGAGACATCTTCAACCTACCCGCCGAGGCCTCCCTCTTGATCTCAAGGCACTCTCTAGCACTCTCCTCTGCGAACCTACCAGTTTTCCAGGGTATTTCTCCTGGGCAGGCAGGGTCTTTGTCTTGTTCATTTTGTTCTCACAACAAGCCTCCTCTTAAAGTAGCTCCTAACCAAAGTAAGTACTTAGCAAATAAATAAATGTAAAAAAAAGAAAAGGATGGAGAGATTATACAGCTGTCTTCTCTATAGACTGTTGCCTCCCATTAAGATGCCTGAATCTTCCCAGAGAAGGAAAGACAGGCTGACAAAGACAGACCTGGGCCAGCAAGGCTTCCCACTGCTGCAGCAACAGGCTGTCTGGGGGTCTGTGATGGTAACCTCCAGGCCATCATGGCTCCTTGCTCATGGCGCTGGACCGCTGGGATGAGCCAACAGCTGCAGAAACAGCTGCACAGAACCATCCCGGTTTGTTTAGGTGGGGCGTGTGTGAGAGAAAAACGTGCTCAGTGGTGGTTCTTTGTAACTATCACTCGGAGGTGTGATGTTATTTTTAGGGAATGGGGGACACCAAAGAGGCTTATTTGGCAAATGAACCCAGTTTGTTCGCCTCTACTTTGTGTGTGTGTGTGTACGTGTGTGTGTGCATGTGTGTGTGTGTAAACCCTCACACTAGTAGCTGGGAGTTTTCAAATCCACTGGGAAGAGACTCCATAAACAGGTTAGGAGAGGAAAACAAAAACCCCAGGATGACAAGCATGCAAATTAACCCTGGAACCAGGCAAGGAACCAGTGTTGACAAGACAGGAAACAATGAAGCTGGCCATATGTAAGGATCAGGAAAATTCTGAATAAGGGAGCATTCTGCCCAAGAGTTTTATTAGGAGAGGACATTAACACCAGCCATTTATGGTCCTCACAGTCCAATATGTTTGCACTGGGGGAGGGGGTGTCACTGTGTTCAAAGGACCAGGAGCACTGAAAATCCAAGATCCAGAGAGGCTCACTCCACCGGCTCTCAGACAATCAACTAATAGAGTCAAAATAATGTAATCATCAAGTAATAAATGCACATGGCTGAAACACAACGGATATCCTATTCAACAGAATTCTGCTTCAGCTGTTCTGTCAAGACAATGAAACATGAGACAATCTGTGAGAATACCATGCCAAGGAAAAGATCCACAAATTGGGCTCCTCATAAAAATTAGAAGATTCTAAACTAATCAATTAGCTCACTGTTGCCCACCCCCTCACCCCATCTCGGCATTATCATTCCTCTTCATGAAATTTCCTGGGATTCACTTACTATTCTGTGATCACGGGTGTCAAATGAAAATCAAATTCTCTGCCGAACTTGAGAGAAACTTTACATTGTAATAATGTAAGATGCACTGATTAAGGGCACTTAATCTGTGAACAGCTCATTCTTAAAAACCTCGAAGCGGAGTGGATGGATTGTCAGGCAGGAGAACACCGCTTAGTTCTGATCACACAGGGAAATGGTTTTTGGCACTCAGCAGGCGGCCGCATTAACAATTACAGTAACTAGGGCTGTTCTTTCCAAAATAATGCTCTGCCAATTAGAATGAAGACCCAGTCTTTGGAGAACCAAGGGAAGAAAAATAGATTCCATTTAGGAAATAAGTCGCTCAGGATTTTGGGAGTACCCTGAAAAATGCCAGGTAACCCAAAGAAGAGAAGAGTGTCTCTTTCTAAGGCAGAGTTCATTTCATCCAACTTCTTACACATTGTAAAAGTGATTAAACTCAGGTATACTAGGAATAAATTATTATAAAAATAGTGAACATCCTCTGTTGACCAGAATCTGAGCTAGAAAAAGTCTCAGAACCATTTTATCTTCTTAGAAATTCTTGAGGACTCCTAACAGCTTTTGTTTCTACGGGTCATGTTTATCAATACGCATCCTATTAGAACAATTTAAACAAGGAGATGCAAGCATACACTAATGAGCAATGATGTCACCGCACATGAAACCTCTGGAAAATGCGACTGTGCACTTGTGAGAGAGTGAGAATGAGAAACCTGAATACAGATCTTACCATTATTTTGAAAATAGTTATGCTCTTAGGAACTCCCAGGAGTCCCCACTCTGAGAACTGCTGGGCGAGAGTCATGTCTGCTTGACACAGAGATGCCTTAGAGATGTCAACTGTTTCAAGAAGCACTTCTATTGTAAAAACAAAACACCCTGTGAATGATGTGTCAATAAAAAGCTTACAGACCGACAGATGCCAGCTTTGTAAGAACTTTATCAAGTATATGTGAAACTCTCTGGTAGATGGCAGGAAAACCAGCTCTTTAATCTTTTACAGTTCACCACATTTGTTTTATGGCTTCTACTAGTACAGATGAGTTATTGCTTCTACACAGCACTGTATGATGTCTCCACCAAAGGAGGAGCTTGTCTGGGTAAAATCAGCCCCTCCAACAAATACCGCACAAGCAGGTCCCTCCTGAGAGGCAGTTCAGCTCAGTGGCGATTAGGAGTAGCCTGTAGAAACAGGCTTTCTGGTTTCAAAACCTGGTTTGGCCACTTGACAGGTAATATTGGGTCAGTCACAAATCTCTCAGTGCCTTCGTTACCCCCAAGTATACAAAGGGACAATCACAGCACTGACCTGTTAGGATCTTGATAGAAATCCGAAAGGTTAGCTGCCCGTGACATAGCAAATGCTCAAATACCAGTTATTATTATAACTTCTTTCTATAATAGACAAGGTGCCTCAAAAGTCAAGGCAATTTTAAGACCCAACTTCAGAATTATCAGCAGTACACATCTCCCCTCCCCCCAAAAAATTACTTTTGTGAATTTTAAGTGATAACATTTGAATATGTTGCTTCATTTTGGTAAAGGCTGCTGAAACAAAAATTAAATACTAATTTCATAGTGTGGTGGGAAAAAAGATGAATATGAAATCATTCTTACAAAAATATTTTAACTACTTCATTCAACAGACATTCACTGAGCACCTACTATGTCCCAGGCTTGTCCTGCGTACCAGGGAGAGAAGAAGAAACCAGGTAAGATGTCTGGCAGGTAGGGGCTTACACAGTCTAGCAGGGGCAACCACGGAACTAGATCACTGTCACATGTGTCCTGGTGCAGGGCTGACTCCAGTGACGTTCCGAGTGCTGGGGCCTCCGGGGAAGGGCACGCAGCCCAGGACACAGGGAAGGGGGGGAAAGTACTGTCTTGCTAACATTTGGGCAACATTTCCCTTAACAGTGCAGTGAATTTTTCTTTTCACTTCTGCCCACTTGCAAGAAACCCCTCTAACTGCAGCTTTTCCGTTGCACCAGCTTTTCAGATGGATCCTTATGAGTTTTTCCATCTTTGTAAATCATAAATTGTCCTTTCAACATCCATAATGACAAGCATTTCAACCCACACATTCTATCACATATCACAGTAAGAGCCTCTTATTTAGATGTCAAATTCCAGTAACTAGGAACTCAGCAACATATACTAAACAAACACAATAAAAGCAAAATAATTCTTGAAATATGGTATTTTCCATAAACTTCAGTCCCCCCTTTGGAATCTCTCAGGCTATAGGTACTCACACACCCATAGTGAATGAATTCATCGTTTTTCTCCCTTAGCAGATTGGAAGTATAAACATCTAAAGAGTAAATTGAAAAGAGACTATTTGGTCCCATTTATTTTCTGAAGGTACATATTACTTCAGCGCTATTTGACGTTTACTGATGAAAGTAGTCCAACAGAAACAAAAAGACTAACTAATATCCACACAGTGTTTCTGACATCTAAACTCTTACATGGAGAGTCCTCTGCCCTAGAAAAAGACTAGTTTTCATTTCACCAGATGTCAAAAGACTGAAAACAAAAATCAAACTCAAATCTACACTCAAATTTTCTTTCAATTCTTCTTGGCACAGCCCTTAGCTCAGATGGTTAAGGTGCAGGTCATGTGAAACCCACCTGCCTGGGTTTGAAACCCAGGTCCAGGGCTAAGATAACAATGATAAATAAATCCATGAATCAATTATTCTTAAAAATTCTAGTCCATGCTCAAAATGCACTTGTCTGATCATCTCTCACTTCTAGCTATGATAACCTCATCAATATTGTCATGATCCATAAAAAAGATTAAAAAAGAACATCTTACTATATAAATGTTGTCCATTAATATATGTTTAAATGCTAGAAAAGAGGTAACTGTAAGATTATTATGCAATAGGTTTTGAAAAGTTTTATATTTTTCTATAACTTTTTATCTATTGGACATTGATGAAGCAGAAAATTAAATGTGATTTCTTTTTTCCCAGATAACAAAACCAAATTGCTTTTGAGCACATGAATGTTCTAAATGATGGGCTCATCTGAACACTGTGTGTGGACAACGCTTTGGTCTGAATGTTTACGATTTAGAGTTGATGCAGAAATTACACGAGTATTACACAAAATCAGATAACACAGTATGAAAAATATACATGGTTGAAAGATACATTTTCTGGTCCTACGAAACACCAGAATGTTTCAATTTGTCTTTTTCCAATGTTATTTTATCTACTCTGTGTTACTTTGATACCAGCACATTCACTGGAGGCTGGTGGGATGAGCCGCGCACATGGGGAGCTTTTATATTAACCATATTTGGCTTTCATTTTAGGAACAAATTCCTGTTCTTGTTTTTCCTCCCCCAAGGTCCAATAGGTTTGTAACACATAGCCAAGCCTGGGGACTGTGGGAGGTGCAGGCGGGCATTTCCTCTGAATTTGCTGAGCCGGGTTTTGTCTCAACAGAGGACTACCTCCCGGCAGGCAAAGTGAAGCAGGAAAAGAGATAATCAGATCAGTGATGTCAACCACCAGCCAGCACCTCGCATTGCAATCAGAGGCTGAGTGGGGGGCACATTTTATTTTTACCTAAAATTTCTTCCCGGTTCTCTCCTTTTTTCGGGGAGGGTACAAATAGCCCATCAGAGGCCTATTCCACCATTAACTAATTGTGAGGACATGTGAACAGACATCACTTGTACCTCACTTTCCAAACCAAAATTCAGATGTCAAGTCTAAAACTTGAAAGGGTAAAGGGTATTTTTGAACTAGAACCTTTGAGAACTGTGGCCCTGGCAGCTGTGACACGGTCTCTCCCACCCACTCCTGCCAGAGGTCCTTCACTTCCTAGGGGAGCCCTACTCTTGAGTGGCCAGACTTCTTACACACAATGACAGGCAGAGCAGACTTGGTCTCCATTTCTAACACGACATGGAGAAGTGTCACAACACACTGTTCGGTCATTCTGGAAAGAGAGATGGGAAGGCCCATGAAGGCCCTCAAGGCAGCACAGCTGCAGTGACAATTGGCCAGTGTCAGCAACATGCAGCATGGAGGAGCAAGTAGGGGACCCAACAGCAAAACCACAGCATGGGTCCCTTAAGTGAGGTTTGCAGAAACTGGAAAACAAAGTTAATTTTCCTTTGACCACCTATGATGAGGAGTACGTTCTTCTATAATAAGTTTCCTGGTAGATTTAAATATAGACATTATAGAAGAGCTCAGTGAAAGACATCGCTTACCTTTTTAAAAGGGAGTCAATCTCGTGAAATAGAAGAGAAGGTGGTTTATGTGGTAGAAGACCTGTATTTCTTTAAAACTCTTTCATGAGCTATAACTGATAATCAAGCTTGAACTTACACTTTCCAGTTCATTTTTAATTAAACATATATATAGACATATACATATATGTATTTTTTAACAGTAAGCCCAAGCTAAGTATCCAGGATTTGTCTGTAATAATCTAACATAGTCAGACCCAATGGCCAGGCCACAGACAAAGACAAAGAATAGAGCCCTTCCAGCCAATTACACAATTATACGATACAGTCATGTTTACATTATCAAAGGGAAGCAGACCCAATTATCTAACTACTTCAAATTAATAACCCCATTTACCTCAATTATCTGGCTGGAAGGATCTAAATAACCTGAGTAATTATCTCAACTCACTCAGATGGTATAGACTTGGACTGTGAGTCCGAACATATTTTTCCTTCCAGAACACCTCAACCATCAGCAAATAGCAACACGTACTAGTGCAAATTCACATCACCTACTTCAAAAAAACAATAAATGCAAATTCTCTCCATTAACCAGCAGATTAAAATGTATTGAACTCTTAATAATCCTGATTTGTAGGTTTTTAATAAAAACTCATACTACCATCATTTTTCAAGTCAGATACCACCATCCATGGCCTGAGATCTACAAACACCAGCCACGGACAGCAGTCCCATCGGAAATCCAGCCTGACTCACAGCAGTGAGGGAAGGAGCTCCAAAGTTCATAGGCTTGGGTTCAAATCCTGGCTTTACCACTTAGAGCTGTAAGGTGACCTTGGCAAGTATCTGCCTCTCACAGCCTCTTCATCAGTACAATGGCAGTGATGGTCGCCTAGCTAGAGTTTGTACTAGGTAATGAAGTCAGGCACTTATTACAGCTCCTGGAAAGAACCATCATTTTTAAGTACTTACTATTACAACATTGCTACCGTTTTTGGGTTGTTTTTTTTAAATTTATTTTTAGAGAGAGGAAGGAAGGGAGAGGAGGAAGAAGTATTTTTAAGGAAGGAGGGAAGGAAAGAAGATGGGAGGGAAGAAGGGAGGAAGAGAAGGAGGGAGGGAGGGGAGAAGGGAGCACCACTGTTTATTTAATTTTGGCTGCCCTCCCCTCACCCCTTTCCCAGCCCTAGGTCTCCAATCTGGGTCCTTGGGCTTTACATGGTCTATGCCCCAGTGGCCAGGCACCAGCTTAGCACCTATGTCACCAGGGTGCGCCACGACCTCACCACTTTTAATGGGCTCGAAGATGGCCTCCACATCCTAATCCCCTCAACCTGTGAATGTCACCAAATATACCAAAAAGGACAGCATTAAATTAAGGTATTTGAGAGGACAAATTTATCCTGGATTATCCAAGTGAGCCCTTCATGCACTCACAGAGATACTTTTAAGGGAAAGGCGGAGGGACCTTGAGACAGACACACAGAGCAGACAGTATGAAGACAGAGCACAGAGAGATGCAACTACGTCAAGGATGCTGGCAGCAGCCAGAGGCTGAAGAGGTCGGGAGGGGATTCTCCCCTACAGCCTCCGGAGGGAGCATGCCTTGGCAGACACCTTGGTCATGGGTTTCTGGCCTTCAGAACTGTGACAGAATAAATTTCTGTTGCTCAAAGCTACTATGTTTAGGATAGTTTGTTACAGCAGGCTTGGGAAATAATACACCAAGAGCTGGATCCAGCTCTTTCTTGACCTTTAAACTGTGTCTTGCTGATGTAAATGATGATAATGAGAAGGCTAAAGAGTGCCCAGAAGGGGAAATGTTAAGCACTGGTGTGCTGGTTGAGTCGAACAGCAGAAAGGAAGGAAGATGCAAAAGACAGAGAGGAGACAGGTTTGGTTGGGAGGAGAGGACTCCTCAGGGAAGCATAATTAAGCAAGGGCTCACCCTACAGCGTGTCTGGACCCCCAGTTACATCACCTGAAAGGTCAGTGCACTGCTTGCGTGTATGCATTGTTGTTTTTATACCTTCATGCATTCAGCGCCCTGTTTTTTTCCCTTGTATTTATTATGCTTCGAGTATGCACCGCTTTTTGCCTCTGTGGGTGAATATTTCTCATTAGTTTGGGGAAATTCTTATCAACATCTCCTCAAATAGTACTTCTGTCCCATTCTGTCACTCTCTTCTGTGAATCCAATGATGTGTATCTTCGACTTTTTATTGTGTCCCACTTTTCTCTTATGCTATGGTTTATAGGTTACATTTTCTCCTCTGTACTTTACTTTGAATAATTTCCACTCACTGTTCTTCCAGTTCACTATTCTTTGTTTTCTGTATTTATGATCTTCTGTCAAACCCCATTCTACTAATTTCTTAATTTCAGCTATCTTTTCCACAACTAAAAAGCCCATGTGATTCTTCTTTAGAGAGTCCAATGCTGACATTCCACATCTTTTCATGTATTTTTTCCATGCAACAAAATTTTCTTGAGCATATTAATCCTAGTTATTTTAAAACTGTTTGCTAAATCTAGTTAGATAATTCTACCCTTCCTGTGAGTCTGTTTCGATGATGTTTTTCTCTGTTTAGGGTGATTTTTGCTTTTATTTTTGATTACCGACATGCCTAATAATTTTTTTTTTATTAATACCAGACATCATGTATAAAAAAGTAAAGAGAATTCTGATAAAGTTATCTTAACTAAGAAATGATTCTTCCTTCTCCTGCCAGGTCTGTAGATTGCAGGGGGTCAGGGTTCACCAGAAGAGCATGACCAGGCTCAAACCACTCCTGTTCTGACTCTTGGCTTCTCTCCAGGGCTCTCAATGGAGTCCCCCACGCTCCGAGCCTTCCCCAAACTCCCTGAGCAGGCTGTGAACGCTAATCTTTATCTTCCCAGCACCCACACTGCTAAATATTCCTTCTGCTTTTCGGAGGCTTTCTCATTCATCGCTGATCCTCCCATCCCAGGTAGTTTCAGAATTTAGCAACTGTCTTGAGAAGACTGACTGTGTATCTGCAGCCCCACATGCCCCCTATTTTGTCTCTGTGGTCCAGTCCCAGGAGACCACTAAACACGCTCTGAGTGTCTCGTCCCAGATCAGTGATGTTCCCCGTAGGCAAAGACTGGATTTCCATTCCTACCAGCACTCAGAACCAGACAAGCCCCCAGGGGTAAAGTAGCTACACGTCACCAGATTCTCCTATTCCCAACTCCACCAGAAGTTCCTGAGTCCTCTCTGTTTTAACACTTCTCAGGCACTTTTACAAAAAAGGATTTTTGGGGTGCTGCATTTTAAACGGTTTTTCTTGTTGCTTCCTGGGATCAGTAATTCGCCGCCAACTACTCAGTCTTACTCAGTCTTTATATTCTTCAAAGTGCTTTCACAGCAATATTTAATATTCCCCTTATACACCTATGGGGAAAACAGGTCAGTATTTATCAATCTTTCAGACCAGGGGTGAACAAGCTGTGGCCTGCTCTTGTCGATTTTCATGGGAACACAGTCACACCCATTCGTCTGCAAGGTCTAGAGCTCGTCTCACAACACAGAGCAAAGCTGAGACTTTGTGAAACTAATCATATTGCTCACAAAGTCCAAAATATTCACTTTTCACCTTTGCAGAAAAACTGTGCCAGCCCGTTTTATATGGAGGAAACTGAGGCTCAGATATATTCAAGCTAGCTTTCAAAAGATTGCCTCTCAGGACACTAATTCTGACTGCAGCCACTACTCCACTCTTCTGATTTGCTTCCCATGACAATGATAGATTAGAATCATTTTTAAATGAACACAACACAGAGACAGGGGTGGGTTTGAAGGAGATAGTCTTGGAACAGCAAATGGACGAATCCAAGCAAACACAATCAAGGGCCCTTCAATCTCTGGGACATTTGGGGGATTTCAGCAGTCACCTTGGAAATCTGATGAAACACATAATAAAAGACAAGTATTCAAGGATGCCACTTTGAGGTAAGAAAGTCTTAATATTTCACAGGGCTTTCTTTTTATTGTTCAGAAAATGAGCACTGAAAGGCAGAACAATGAAAAGAATCCTGAAGAATGTGTTCAATTTTTATCCATTTGATTGCTGAAAGCTTTCATCAAAGCAGTTCTCCAAGCTGGGGGTGGGAAAAATGTCCCCAACAGAGGATGCAGCTCATCCTCTTACACTTACACACAATACATGATTAAACAAAACAATAGGAAGAAAGCTAATATAGCTGCAGACTTCACAATGACTCAACACAAAGGCTAGTTCCCTTTCTTCCCTCCCCTGTTTAATACAAGAACATGACAATTTGCTTCTTTTTAATAACATTGTACAATCTGATAAGTGGTGTCATTTAGCACCCCATGTCAATAACAGATGCTGAAAAGTTCAGAATCACAGGATCACCAAAGTGATCTCTCTCTCTCTCTCTCTCTCTCTCTCTCTCTCTCTCTCTCTCTCTCTCTCTCTCTCTCTTTCTCTCCTCCCTCTCTCTCTCTCTCTCCTCTCTCTCTCTGTCTCTGTCTCTCTCACATACACACATGTACATATGTATGTGCATACACACCTACTGGGGCGAGCTAGTCTTTTTCTTTTCATTGTGTCTCTATTATTTTGCTAATATAGTGAAATATGACTGAGCAGGGTGACTCAGCAATTCTGAAGACCACTTTTCAGGAAAAGGCTTCATGGCTGGAGTGGGCAAAGCAAGGGATCAGAAAGAGAAGAGTCATTTGTTGAAGGAAGGGAATCATGTCCTTCAAGCAGAAACACGCTATCTCTAAGGGGTGAGGAATTAAATGGTGAAGAAAAAAGGCTCTCAAGGCTGCCCTGACAGGATCCCAAAGTCCTGGCACTTTGCTTTTTCAGAGACAAAAAGGCAAAAACAGAACTTTTCTCCTATTTCCATGAGTGAGTCACTTAATTACCATCCCTCATCATTCATGCTTGGAATTTTACAATGGCTCCCCAGTGTTGGAGTCTGAGCCCCTCAATACCACACACACACACTGCTCCACAACCCTGTGTCTCCCCCTAAACCCATTTTCCAGTCACTTTCTGCCTTGTCTGCTCTGCACTTTCCACGGAGAACCTTTTCAAAGTGCATCATCCTGTGATCTCAGCTGATAAAGGGATAAAATTCTACTCAAGAATTCAACATGAAAAGTTACAGTATTTTACATTACTTTAAAGATATAATAGCTATAAAATTTCTATCATTGGGCCTTATGATGATAAAGATGTTGCTTAGTGATAAAGGTTAAAGAGACCCCCCAAGTCTCTCCAAATGTCTCAATTGCAGGTTTACAAAACCCATGACAGGCAGTGGTTTCTATCAGCTCACTGAGAAACACCACAAAGAAGGCAGTTTCCAGGGAACCAGCCAATCCCTCCTGCCCTTCTGAGCCTGACCTAGAGTCCATTCCTGATATCCGGATAAAACACCAACCAGCCTCAGAAACCAACCCTCGTTAGAAACAGGAGTTTCTTCCACCTTGTTATCTGAGAATTTTAGAAACATATCCATTATCCGTCAAGTTCCATAAAGCAAGGGATACCTAAGGTGCTAAGTCTATACACATATTTCTCGCAGCTAAAAACATGGAAGGTAAACCAGGGTCTGCTTTGACCACCTATAAAACACAATGCTTATAAAACATAAGCTGGATCTCTGAGCCCAAGGAACTTATAATGTAGTTGAGAAATTAATATCATAGAAAGAAATGAAATCTAACTACTGTAACATACAATATTTTAAATGGATATCTCAAACAATGGTTGTAAGACTAAGGAGTTAAAATGCTTCAATATATAAAAAGTTTTAAAAACCAGAAAGTGTTTCAATAGGAAACAAGCTAAAGTTAAAAAAAAAAGAGCTACTTATGATTTAAAAAAAAAGTTCAACTTGGCTAGTTAGCAGAAGAAAACCACTCGGGAGGAAAAGGCTCAGGGAAAGAAGGACTTTTGTGGCCTGCTGGGGATAAATTAATCCTGGCACACTTCGCTTTTCTGGAGGACATTTCCCTTTTCCTCCTTGGCATATTAAGTCCCCTTGGGATTGAGCATGCATTCAGCAAACCTACAGTGACAGAATGAAGTCACTTTCACGCTCCTGGGACCCAGATCAAGCCAGACTACTGGATACTAAGATGTGGGCCACTAAGATGTGGCCGCAGAGAAAGGCACCAGGAAGGCTGGCAGACAGCCAACACCAATGGTTGGACATGAACAGGGCTATCTTGGGTCTTCCAGCCAAGTGCCCAACTGATGCAGTCATATGAGTGGCCTCCGCTGACCCCACATGGGGCAGAAGAGTCACCCTGCTGAGCCCAACATCCCACAGATTCAAGAGAAACAGGCCATCGCACCCACCAACTTCAAGGTAGTTGATGATACAGCAAAAGACATGGAAACAACATGTACCTTGTTCTTTCTAGACCAGGAGCGCCTAATAAGGTCCAGACCCAGTAATTATGCTTCGGAAAAACGGAGAGAAGATAAGACCTCAAGTCCACGCTTACATTGCTAGTGTGGAGAATGTGTTAAGAGCAGGATTTAAGTCAGGTGGTGAGAGACACAGAGCAAAGAGTGGGGTGAAGAGGCAGGTAGAAGGCAGTCCCCACCCCCACCCCCCCCACCCCCGTCCACTCCTGAGCTGATGGACTGAGCCAGGGAGCAGTGGCAGGAATGTGACTGAGGGATGATAGAAAGATGCTAGAAAGAAAAGTCAAGTGGATGTGATATCAGTGGAAATGGTGAGAAGAGAGAGGTGAAGAAATCGAAGCATCTTGAGTTTTCGATGTTAGGGGACAAAGAGCAGAAGGTCGTAACACATCACTTTGCGAGGCTGCACAGCTCTGACACGACCCTGGACAGCTGTCTCCTGGACAGCGGTGACGCCACAACCCTCGAGGAAAAGCCCTGCTCCTCACAGACCCAGCGCACACTGCCCCTGGACCCCATCGGGCGGCCACCACTCTCCCAGACACATGACTCCTCCGTTTCTCACTGGCCTAGTTCCTGGCCCAGGGTGGGTTTCTGTTAGAGATGGGGTCGGTCTGAACCTCAGGAATGCCTGGGGCTAGGGAGGGGGCAGAGAAAAGCACAAAAAGGAGTCCCCCACCAAGACAATACGCTGTCATGGAAGGGAAGCTAAGAGATTAAAAAAGCGAAAGGTGATTCATGAACATCAAAAGCTTCAGGAGGTAAAGGTGAATGGAAACAGTTTGGTGGAAGGAAGGGAGGGAGGGAGGGACGACTGTCCACAGCAAACAGCATCAAGCTGCCAGAGCAGGGAGGAACCCTGGCAGGAGGGAGCTGCAAAGCCCTCCCTCCTCCTGCACCGAGTGGAGTTACACGGCGGGGAAACAGGCTGGGAGAAGCCGGCTTGCTCTCCTAACCCCAGATTAATTCCTGGGCAAACCGCTCCCCCTCCTTCTCATCCTCTTTTCTGCATAAATCAAGTCCGCCAGACTCCAAGACTGAACATTCAGGAAGTGCTTACTCAAAACACAGAAACATCAATATGAAGACTGCAGCCCCCAGAACCCTCACAGGAGGGGATCTATTTATATTCCATAGTTGGTGATGCCTCAGCACACTTTTCGCTTTCTAGAAACTCTGTCGGCTTAATTTATGTGGCTCATACCTCATTCCCTTTTAGGCGACAAGCTAGCTTTTTATCTTTTTCATTCGGAAACTTATCTTGAGGACTTTCCAAATCCTTGCTGTCGTTAATTTTTGATATACTGCGTTATTATCTAGTTTCTCAAAGACAGCGGGGCTCCTTTCGATGCTCAGTCTATACTCCATGACTGTCACACACGCCCCCTGTAATCCAGCCTCAGCTCCCAACAGCACTGGCAGAATGAGAGGCACATTTCACCCCCTTTGCTGGGGTTCTCTCTTCCAAGTCACCTCCTTTCAGATATCCTGTCACGTCTTTAGATGCTTAATGCATAAGTCAGACCACGTTGAGGGTTGAGGCGGAGAACAAGGTTGAAGGGTTTCCTCACATCCAATCCAGCATTTGGAATTAAAAAAGGAAAAAGAAACTTCACTCAGGAAAAATATAAGGCTAAAATCAGATTTCCTATTTGGAACAGTAAGGAAACTGCATCTAACTGAAGCCAATTCAAGCTAAGCCAATTATCACTAGTCGTAAAAAATGACCTATGAGAGGCCCTGAGGCCCAGCACAATGGAGCAATTAAATCTTTATAACAGAGACAGAAAATGCCACATCCGTAGACACAGCCAGAAGAGGGTACCTATGTGTCCCCTCCCTGTGGCGGACCCCACAAGGCAGGCTACAGCCACTGCTACACTGGCAGAGGGCCTGTCCGTCCCCCAGGACTCAGCCTGCCTGACCCACATCCGGCAGCAGGCCACTAAGGTGGAGTTTCCTTTGGCAACAGGCCACTAACAATCCTTGAGTTCCTTGCTTACTTCTAGACCAAATAAGAACAAGAATAACAGCACCCCTACCCCACAGGTACCTGCCTGGTTACATGTGAAAAAAAAAAAAAGCAAGATAATCTCACTGTTTCAGAAAGCAGTCAAGGGCACAACAGACCCAGGCGCCTAAATTCAAATCTAAGCTGTGCTGTTCTCTAACAGTTATTTGTTTCGTTTTGATTTTTAAAGGAAAGGTAAAGGCAGGAATGCAGGTGAGCAGCAGGCAGAGAGAAAGGGAAAGGAGGAAGGA
>RJWH01002933.1:0-190607 GCA_004363575.1 Solenodon paradoxus
CACACACACACCACACACACATCACACACACTAAACACAGCACACACCACACCACACACATGACACACACATCACACACACCACACCATACACACCACACACATCGCACACACACCACACGCGACACACACCACATACCCACCCCACACACATCGCACATACACCACACACATGACACACACCACACACACACCACACCATACACAGCATACACACAAAACACACAGCACACACACCACACAAACGTACACACAGAGGCACACACACACAGGCCTGCAGACTGAGAGAAAGAAGTGCTTTTTTTGATGATAACATTTCAAAGGGAAGGTTCCCACATCCTAGGAAAATAAAAACGCTGGGTTGTGGGAGATTAACATCTCAAAGGGGCAGAGAAAGAGCTAACAATTGCAAATTTCTAACTGAAATGCTCCCAGGAAAGGGAGGGCAGGACGCCGCTCTGTCAGGAAGAAACCCTCTAATGTTTTGCGCAGTGGCAGGAAGCTCCAGGTCGCTGGCTATTTCCAGTAGTGACCAGTCCTGTCACAGGTATGTGCAGAGACAGCCCGGGTCTCAGCCGACAGCAGCTCTTTCCTGTTCTCCCCGTGTCTGGGGTGTCTGGACAGGGACATGTTTACGTTGCTGCTGGAATGTGCTTTTATGGAGGAAACTATAAGAACCATATGAAAGAGAGTTTATAAGGAAACAGGAATGATGACAAAACAGTTAATTAAGAGTATCTGGAATGTTTGAAAGCAGTGTTAGAAGAGATGAGAAGCGATGAGAAGCATTTCTAAAATGTCTGCAATAGGTTCAAAACTGGAAAGTGATTTAGTGCAATAGCTTATGCATTGAACAGTCTACAGGCAAAAAGACCTGCAAATCCCCAGTTTTGTTTTGTGTTTGCAGTGTTGGGAAAGATGCCCTGGAAAGTATCCATGGAGAGCTTCTACACCGGCCACCTTCCCTTTCACTGCCCACAGCCAGAGGTAGGAAGAACGGGGGAGGGAGGAGCGGGAAGATCACTGTCTGCAGCTAAATGGTATTCTAGCTGGTTATCTTCCCACGCTGAAAAGCATCATCCCTCGAAGACGTCTCTAACAGCTCCTGATCAACTCGACACCCCCTGAGGACCGTGGATCTGTGGACCACATGCTGTCTTTGGTCCATAGATTTTAATGTTCCTCAATTTTAAAAAAGAAAGTGATGAAATAAGCCTGGCAAAGAAGCCCAGTGGGACCTCGCTGAATATAACAATAACCTTGTCTTTTCTGCTTGAAAAAACCTCTCCTGGAAAGCATCTTAGAGATACGAAAGTGGGCTTTATGAAACCGAACTAGAGTATTTCCAAGGAAGACAAATGCCCTCAGTGAAGGGCTAACCAAGCTTTGCCATAAAGAGTCAGACAGTGGATATTCTTGGCTTTGCGGGTCACACTGGAGCTCTCGCCACTGCTCAACCCGTTTGTTGCAGGGACGTGGACAGAGCACTTAGATAATATGACAGCAAATGGCCCTGGTGGGCTCCCATCAAGTGATATTCGTGGACACTGAAAATGGACATTGGCATACAATATTTTCTTTTTTCTTTTCTCAGTCATTTAAAGATGCAGAATCCTTTCTTCATTTGCAAGTCGTACAAAACCAGGCAGTCAGACCAATGTGGCCTTCGGTTGTTTATTGCCCGCTCTGGTCTTCACAAAACGGGAACTGCCAACTCCAGGAGTGCCCAGGGCCTCTCATTTGCTCATCTCTCGTGGAAACACGAACCTCTCCCGAGGGAAACATCCCTGGCCCCCATGGTGACAAAAAGAGTCAGGTCCTGAATTGTTTTCCAGCCTCCAGCCTCCACGTGCCTGGTACGATTAAAAGCAAGCATTAAGTAAGATATTCAGCCCATGTCTTTTGAAGGACCGCTCTGAGCCAGGCACTGGGTGAGACACGAAGAATCCGAACCCTTGGCCTTGGGGAGTTCCCCTCGGTGCAGGTGCTCTCTAACCTACCCGTGTACTAGACACACCGGTGTCCTTCTCAAAAACATTAGTGGGCATGTGTCAGCTTGCTCCCCAGATCAACAAAACCAGACTCTGGCAGGTGGCACTCAGCCACCCTCAGATCCACGTGCTTTTGGAACCTTCATCGCTCACCCAGCAGCCTCCAAAGTTGCCTGATTGTGGGCCTGGGCACAAGGAGCTTTTCAAGCTCTCCAGGAGGTTGCCAGTGCTGCCAGGATGGTGAGCACGGGTCCACAGCGTCTCAGTACACAGGGCTGTGCCCGAGGCGCAGGGGCCATCAGTTATGGCCAGAGCTGGAAGCGGCGTGGAAGGAGCCTGGGAGTCTGCTCCGGACTCCACTTCCCCGGGCTGGTGTCCGAGCCTGGGCCGGCCGGTCCCTCAGACAGACCCTCACGGCCACGCCCAGGTGTCACTGCTTCTCTCCTTGATGCAGTTTTCTCGCCTCTGTTCTCCATGCTCATCCTTCAGTTTCTCCTTCCCCCCAGAATCACAGCCTTCAGGACATGGTCTTCTTACTTCACCATCTGAGTGTAGAGCTGTGATTCGCAACCTGTGGCCCATAGCAGGCGGCATGCGATCATCTGGGAACGGGGGACAAAGGCGTCCTGTGCCACCTGGGCCCGGGCGGCAGGATGGCCCAGCCGTCTGTGTCTTTATCATCCCCCTGCGGGTTCAGACGGCAAAGGGATGTGAACGGTAGAGTGGATTCTGAAGAGGTCATATAGAATTGCACGTCTAGTGGTGATTTTACAGATAAACATAGAGAGAGAGATGTGGACAGAGAGAGAGAAAGACAAAGAGAAATAATGCTGATATATAATAATCACTCACACCTTAAACTTAAAATAGTGTAACTCGGATGTGGAGAAAAGGAAACTCTTTTGCACGGTGGGTGGCAGTGCAAATGGATGCAACCACTATGGAAAACAGTCTGGAAATTCTCAAAAGCATTAAGAAAGGAAGTTCCATATGATCCCATTATCGCACATGCATAATGACACTGGAAACGCAGCGCTAATATGAAGAGATGTCTGCGCACTCGCGTTGAGCGCAGCGCCTTCCACAGCGCCCAGAGCTGGAAACCACCTGAACACACGCGACAGTGGAGGGTAAAGAAGACGTGGTCTATTTACACTGCAACACACACTACTCGGCCACAGAAAATGATGGGATCCTGCCAATTGCAGCAACATGGTGGACCTGGAGGGACTCATTCTGAGCGAGATAAGTCAGATGGAGAGTGACAGACATCATGCTACATCACTATATCACATATAAATATGTGGTATGTAGATGAAACTAGCCAGCAGATGAGCTAAATGAAATAAACAAAGGCTTTTAGCTATTAAAATGAATGGAGTGACCTACAGAAGGGAGGCGGCTGTGGCAGACAGGGTAAAAGGGACCACTTACACAGTGAAGGACAAAACTGGCCTGCTGGTGGCAAACGTAATGCTTTTGCTACAGATGCTGCTTGCACCGATGCTCACCTAGTGCAATGGCATGCTGCAGTGTTCTTTCAATAAAATGTAAAATATGATATGTGATATTTGTGATAATGCAGTGTTACGCCCATTAAATCGTTTGTAATAGGATAAATATAAATTATCTAGCAATTTTTTAAAAATTAAGCAATGCTGTAAAAATGGGAAACTAAGTTTTTTTTTAAATGTAACGATCTCCTAGGATATGCAAAGTCAAACTTGAAAGGTAATGAAGCTCTTAAAGCCTAAAGGACAAGGAAATCCTGCCATTTGTAACGAACGTGGTAAACATTCCAGGATGTTATGCAAAGACGCAGTCACCACACACACTCACACACAGAGACTCTAAAAAGGAGGGACTCAGAGCACAGAGAGGAGATGTCTGTTACCATTTCTGAGGGGAAATGAAATGGTGATAAAAGGGCCCAAGCATTCAGTTTTATGCTAAATAAGCTCTACTCATCCAATGCAGAGCAGGTGCCCATACGGAAAAATACTGCGTGGCCACCGGTGGCTCCCGCACTAAGTCTGCAGCAAGGCGTGAACCGCGTGAGCCCAAGATCCTGGGTTTGTGACCGGGGCTGGGAGAATAACCGAAATAGAATTAAAAATTAATGAAAGTGATTTCTCAGCCTCTACCTCCTCTTCCTTCCTTCCTCTCAAAAAAAAATTGCCAGCAGACTAGAACTCGTGTGTGCTTAACACACACACACGCACACTCACACTCACACTGACACACACCACACACACACACCACACACACGCACACTCACACTCATACTGACACACACCACACACACACACACAACACACACCCCACACACACCACACAACACACACACATACCACACACACAGAATCGCAACTATGTGAGCTGTTGTGTTAATGAGCTTTGTTATGGTCCTTTCATGACACATATGTCTATCGAAACATCCTGTTACATTCCCTAAATATATATAATTTCATCTGTTCATCATATCTCAGGACAGTTGTGCAAATCAATCAATCAATAAGGATAATGGATTTCTTTCAACCTAAAACTAGAGTTCTTGGGGATTACTATCACCTAAATTCAAATATTCTTTCAAACTAGATTTTATAAAATATATCACAAGGCCACTTGTGTCATTTCCAGGTCACTGGGGCAGAGCCTGACTTGAAGAGGGAACACAGTCCATTGCTGGCACTGCGAGTGTTCCGTCCAGAGGTTCTACCTGCAGGCTGAGCAGCCACTCCCAGGGCAGAGGAGGGAGGCAGAGACCCAGCACAGCGCACCACGGCCTTCAGTTCTGTCCCCGAGGCCACGCCACAGACAGCCGACACCCAGTGTGTGCCTTCCCGTTCTAGTGGCTGGCATCAAAATGGCACAGGTGGGTGTGTGACAGCGGAGAGCCCCTGCAGGACAGCCGTGGGAAACACCTGCTCACATAGTCTTCAGGCAGCGGACCTACCTGAATTAGGACTTCTGGGGGTGCAGACAAAGCTGGAGCAGCCATGGGAATGAGACCCCGGGAGATGAGGGACCTGGATTTGGGGTACAGAGGCCTGTTAGTTCAGGAGACCCTCAAAAATGAAGTCACTCTGTGTACTTGGGACATCCCATTCCTAGTCACACTGTGTGTGTGTGTGTGTGTGTGTGTGTGTGTGTGTGTGTGTGTGTGTGTGTGAAGAGCAGTGCTAAAGTCTCTCCAGCCCACTGAAGAAATGGCATCGAGGGAAAATGAGCAGAGAAGGAAGAAGCCGCTCTAAGACATTTTTATCTCAGAGAAAGTGGGGCACCACCCACGGTTGCCTCGACCCGGGAGGGAAGCTGTTTAGAAAATGCTGATACACTAGGAACCTGAGAAGGAGCGTTCACAGAGGCATTTTCTTTTCAAGTTCAATGAGAAAAACACAACGCTAAATATTCCAAACTGCTGCTCTAAATTTGTCAAAGAGACAAAAGAAACAGCAGACGCCAAAGGCACGGTCATCGGCATACAACAAAAGCAAGACGCCTGTCTCCTGGGGGAAGAAAATCGTGAAAAATAATCAGTGCACAACAAATATTATTAAGTAGCAAAAGCCAACACAGGAAAATACAGGTGGAAAATATATTCTAGGCTGTCACCGGGAGGAAAAAGAACGAGACAAATAAGGAACTAAAGAATATAATGGGAATATAAATGGGAGGGCAATAAGAAATAAGTGCCAGCTACCAGACACGGTCTGGAGTAGAAATTCACCCACAGTGTATAATGAATGAAGTGCGAGAACAGGCAAATCCTGTTTTACAGATTTTGACCCTCATCCTGTTGCTCCTACTAAATTCTGATCGAAATCAAAGTTACATGTGTGAAGAAGAGCTGCTTAGGAAGATTTAACATGAATCGATGCATAAAGTTCATTCTTCACCCACTAAATTGAACTGACTCAAGATTCCATCTGATATTCTCTTCCCCACACGCTGACCCAGTGTTTTATTTGATCAGCCCTGTGTTCAGAGAAGCCCATACAAGCAAGGACACAGAGCAGTAGCATCTACAAGGCTCCCAGAGGTTTCACCTTAGAGCCCTGGGTCCCAGGCAGTGAAAACTCCCCAGTTACTGGGCAGAGGCCACCTCACCGGTGGTGCCTTGAACTTTTTCTTGACTCAGGTGAAGAAGGGAGTTCCCAGGTCGCTGGGGATGCAGAGGCTGGTCAAAAGAACAGCTCGCCCATCAACAACCTGAGAGGCCCACTGAGTTCTGGAGGGTGTGTGAGGACCAGTGATTCTGAGCAGTGACTGTGTCCTCCAGGGATGATTTGACCAAGTCTGGAAACCCTAGCCACCTTGGGGAGGGGACTACTGCCATCTTGTGGTGAGGGATGGGGCAGATCCTCCTAAATGCACAGGGCAGTCCCTCAGCAAAGGCATGTCCAGGCTCAAATCTCACTGAGATGGAGAAACCATGGTGTCGACCAAGGAAAAAAAAAAAAAAAAAACACTCCTGAAGCGCGAAAAGGACTCAGTTCATAGCAGAAGGGGTGGTATCTAATAAGGGGGCAGAGGGAGAAACGCAAACCAGATCACGAGCATAGCATGTGACTGTCCATATGGGCAGGGAGGCTCTGAGAGGAAAGGACAGGGCATGTGGCCACCGGGAGTAAGGAGTCATACAACAGGCTCTACACAACACTGAGGAGTGGGGTAAAGTGGCACGAGGCCATTTGAGACTTCTTATCAGCAGTGTTGTAGGTCACATGAGATAGGCTGCAAAGGAGAAGACAGTCTACAGAAATGAAAACACCTGAGTAGAAGCCTGGTTACAAATACAGAAGAATCACAGTCCTTTGTCCCTGGAGGCCAAGGCACGGGATCCTTAGTTTTCAGGTTTATAAGGTGTCAAATAAACCTGTGTGCTCAGTTGGAGGAGCAGTTTTTCCCTAGAAGAAGGCTGAAAGGAGGGGGTGTCTGAAAGGTCGGAGTTAACCTGCATGGATTGATTTGCCTCAACAGGAACTAGACGTGAGAGCTTCGGCATCCTGAGTGTCATCTCAAGAGCCCCTCACTGGATTCTGTTATAGGACACGTGAGCCTCCTCCAGCGTTCTCGAGACCTTGAGCAGGATCTCACACCCTAACAGTTCTGTACCCAACAAATGACCACATCGAAGCACTTCTTTGGGCCTGAGTTCAATTCTGCCAGAGACTGAATGCTTGTACAGAACTGAGCCCAATGGCAAATTTAATGCATCCTGCAGGTTGCAACATTTAGTCTGGATCTAGTGCGCTCTACTTACAGACGTTGTTTCACCGTGCTTTTGACAGTATCTCTGTAACTCGCCTAGGAACTATGCTTTTTTTTTTTTAATTTTGAACAAAATTGTGTTCACTGATCCATAGATGCCATGATACCATCATAAATCCCTACGATACAATACCAGGCATGCGTGGGGGTGCTCTCTGTTCTCCTCCACTTTGATGTGAAGCAAAGCCTTCACGCATTTCAAAGGGCTACAACATTGAAGGGATTACAATGGCAGAGTGTCAACAACTTTGCACAATGAACTGAGAAATGCTTCCAAAAACTGCTCTTTATCCAAAGAGCATGCTCATCCTGCTATTCCAAGTCTCTGCCCATCTTCTTGCATTGCTGTCTTTAAGACTGTTTCAAGGACTTTTTGTTCCATTGCCAGGGCAGGAACAATTTAACAAGACAGTCAGAAATTTCACCTCTATAAGTGAATTAATAATGGGGGTGTTAATAAGGGCGCCACGGAGATCTTCTTTCTTCCAAATTTGTCTCCCTGGATGTTCATTTTGATTGAACCACCAGAAGTGCCCTATTGGCCCTTAAAAGTATCCCAAAATTTAAAAAAAATGCTGCTCCAATGAAGTTTATTTATGTGATTTAATTTTTCCCATGCAGTCTTTTTCAGTAACTTTTAAGTTGCTACTCATTTTGGAGAATTCCTTAGTTTTCATCAAATGTTCATGAATGCCACTTCTTCTAGTCATTGATTTCTAATCATTTCTTTTAAAAATGTGTCCGAAGAAGTACACCTAAACATGTCTTGAGAAAACCCAATTTTCATATCAGATGACCAAACTCTATGAAAATTTCAAAGTTTGCTGCCATCTAAAAAAGTTTCATTTTAAACAACAGAAAAATGTGTCTGACATAGGGTATCCTATAACAATATACTTTAAACAAGTATGAATATAATCTATTTAATATTCTATTTAAATTTGCATATGATCCAAGTAAGTAATGTTCAGACAAATGATACTCATCCCAAAAACAATGTACACTTTTATGTAGATCTTTTACCTTGTAATTTAAAATACATCTTATTTAAACAAATAAGTTCATCTACACACACCTTACAGAAAATGTTTAGAGGCTTTATACTAATCAAGTGTAAATAGGAAAGGATCAAAATACTTAATAATCTACTTAATATTTCTAACAAAAATTCTTTGTAAAGATCTGAAGGCCCATGAATAAAATGCCAAGTTGCAAAACACTAATTAATTTATATTTAGTATTGGTCAAAAATTCTTGATTTTCCAAATCGCAAAATTTTTAAAAAATGAAGGAACTAGAAAAATCAATATTCTCGAAGCAGTCACCATGCTCCAGACACTATGTTTAAGACTTTATATCAATGATCTCATTTCATGGCAAGACTTGTCATAAATATAGCTTCGTTTCCCCTACAGTCTTGTCTTCTTTGATCATCCCTGCATTTTTCCAAGATCTATTGGAAACATCCCAACTTGATTTTGTTACTCCATCATTTTTCGAGTTTGTCTGACCACAGAACCCTTTTGTTTTCCTACAAAAATCTATTTTAGGAACTTTGCACTGTACCCATCTTTCTGATCTGGGTAAATTGAATATATTACTGGAAAATGCAAACTCCACAATTTGTTAAAGACACAACAGCTCATATGATGGGTCCTTGGTCTAGGTGTCATGCTACATCTCACCTCTTAGTTTTCAATATCCTCAGAATCTCAACTTACCCCAAGAATTCACCATCAACTCTTATTACTCCATTGGCTATGCTCCCCACAAATATTACAAATATTGCTTTTTATAGAAGGGAATGGCAAGAATTCTCCACTTTAGTGCAAAGGAAAGTTCTGTTGAGGGGTTTAAGGGTTTCACTGGAGTGGCTAAGCTTTTCTGGGGCACCCAGCATACCCCAGATTACCCATTCAGCAGATCTAAGGACTTGGCACTATTTGACGCTATTGTATCTTAATTCTCACTTTAGAAAATGTGAATGAGAAGATGTCATTTTCCACACAACTACAGAAATAGTAATAAATGAATAAACTGTGCATCATGCAATTTGATCGGCCCATACAAAAGGTGTAGGAGAGAATATTTAAGACAGTCCTCTCTGGTAAAGTCATAGATTTCAGTTAAAGTATAGGTTTACATTTAAAAAAAAAAAGCATCAAGCATGAAATTTGCAACTTAGTAAATCCAAAGTACATTATATGAAAATGACTTTTTATTACATCAGAAAGAAACCAAATTTGTCTTTGATTATGAACTTGCTAAAGTATGACATTGCTACTACCATAATTTCCACATTCGAACATGAAATAATGCCTAAGTTTGGTTTCTCAAGACAAACATCAGAAATCTCTGGGTAATTTAAATCAAGATAATCTCCATGTTCTTGCTATTGCATTGTCACATAAAGGTCAGCAGAATAAGTGAGAATACGTTACAGAATTTCAACTCTAATCTTATCGCAGTTTCCTTTATTTGTTGGGTGTTTTTGCTCTGCATTATTCTGTTGAAATGCTGTGTTAAAATATAACTCTGAAAATTCAAATTAAAGTTTTAGCAACTGCAACTATTCACAACTCTCAAATATTTACTTATCTCACAGAATTAAAAACATGCTGTGGTTCTAAAATAATTCAGTTACTCTAATACTTCCAGGCATACATGATTCTTAAATATCAATTATGGACACAGCCTCTGCTAAAGACTCTGTAGGACCACACGCAACCACAAAGTTTATAGAACATGGCCTTTGGCCCTCACAGAACTGACAATTTAATGTGTTATACGATTCAATGATGGATCAAATCCTTCAATTCAATTATGAATCTAACTAGCAGGAAAGACAATGGATGCACAAATCACAACTGCATAGATGCTTGATGTCCTGAGAAAGGCATTCAGGGAACTCCATGGATCTTATATCGTCCTGCTCTTTCAACAGCATTGTTACTGGATGGGGTCCCACACCCTACCTGGCCTTCAGAAGTAGGAAGAGGACAAATAAATGACAAATGGTACCTTCATGATAGCCTATGTCTGCTTAGAATAGCTGGTCAAATGTGTGATACCACTAGCATGCTGGTATAATTCAGAAGACTCGGTACAATTGTGTATTTACAAGTTATTATTGCACAACCCCTCTATCCCTGGCAACAGCTCTTAGCATTGGAGATAAAACAGTGAATGAAAGATATAAAAATGATTTTCTCATGAAGCTAACATAGTAATGGAAGGAAGTATAAAACAACCACCAAATATTTAGTAGGTTATGCTATGAATGCCAGGGGCTCAGGCAATGCTGGAAGTTGGGACTGTTTAGAGAAACGAATCAAGAAATATTTCTCTGCTACTTTCATACTTGAGCATTAAATATGCTGATAATTGAGATCTAAAGAAATCAAGTAGAAGAATACAGCAAGCCTGTATTCAGCAGGAATACAGCAAGCTAGGAGAACGGCATATACAAAGACCTAGGGAGTTGTGTTGTTAGCAACTTGAGGAGCGGCAGGGTGGGCAGGGTGACAGGAGTGCAGTGAAGGACAGGTGGGAAATGAGGTAGGAGTTGTGTCCCTGGCACACGGGCAGCAAGAACCGATGCTGGAGCTGAAGCAGATAAGTGCTGGAGTCATATTCAAAGGTGTCATGACATAGGGCACTTTTGCACAGATTTTGAAGAATAAATAATAGGATGTGTCTGATCTGAATCAGATCTGCACTTACATATCTGTCAGCTATCTGCTTTGTCAACATGTTGGGGATAATTCTGAGAACGTTACAAAGGAAAACCACAGTTTCTACTCAGACTTCTATTCCAAATGAATTTTCTATCCCTGGTCACTGCCTGTCACTAGAGCATCATTCCAGAGACCCTGGAACTCATCTGATCAGTTCATTGACTTTCGGATTTTCTTCACCTTATTCTGGAAATCTCTCACAAAATGAGAAAGCATAGTCAAATCCACCACATATGGCTCAATATGAAATAAAAACTTCTGAAAAACCATTTAAACGTCTGATTAAAATTTTTAGAAATCCTTGGTGGCCCCAGTCTGCTACCAACTTAGAGGAGCAGAAACGTTAAGAATGTAAAAAGGTGAATTTTCAGACGTCTGTCTGATAAAGGTGTTCAAGCATGGTTTGGAAAAAACAGGCGAGAACTAATCGGGCAAGATGATCTCATGCTAAATATACATTAATTTATGAGGTGTTCATAACATGGGAATGAACCTATGAAAGAGTTGATCATTTTATTAAGCAAAGAAAATCAAAATGTGCTACTCTCGTTATAACAGAAATATGAAAGCCATCACACCAAAAGACAACTGCAGAATGTCTGAAATGGATCTTGTGAAGACAACATGGCTACTAAGGGGTCCAGTCACTTTCAAGTGCAAGACAGTAAATCAGGAATTAAACGTTCTAACTGATCTCTTCCATCGTACTATGAAGATAGAGGCATCAGTGGCTATTTCTGTTCCTGTTTCTTCAGCTAGTCATCAAGGAAAATTCTATTTCATTACTTCCCAAGGGGTATCTTTTGGAGTTGTTTCATGTCTGCCAACTGCTGAATATTATAGTTTTCTTTAATATGTGACTGTAGACCTCAAAACAATTATTTGCAAATTTCCAAGGCACAAAAAAAGCAATATATCCAAGATTCATTTATTAGAAATCTTGTAAAAGATCACTGGGGGGCATAGCCCTTATTTTGAATAACACTCTTGAAGCTTATGATTCTTCATGGAGTTTTCTATTGAATTTATAGAAACAAAAAAAAAAAGATCCTGAACATTTAATTGGAGATGGTAGCTTAAAAATTCTGCTACCTTCAGAAGGTCTTTCCAGATCAGCTACATAAAAGTGATGTCTCTTTCCTCTGATTTCATGCAGAAAATAGGGCTGTGTTATTAATGAGTCACTTTATTTTAAATTGCTTTTTGATAGTTCTTCTACTTTTTGCCTTTTAATATTTTATTGATCTATTTCTCCATACATAGAACTTATTTGACTAGATTTTAAAACCTGATAAGAATAAGAACTAAAAACTGAAGATCCCTACAATCTCTCACCCACGTAAGCACTCAAGGCAATATTTGGAATATTGCAACCCATCTTGACAACCTATCGATTAGATTTTTCAATCTCAGATAAGTAATTGCAGAAAATTTTATAGCTGCCTAATATTAGGCATAGACACTGATCACAAAGCAACTAAGTCAGCTAACATTCACTCAGACCCAAAGAAGTCAACCTAAGGAAAATCACAATCTTCACACAACTGAAAGTACAAAAGCCATGCACTGAGAAGAATTTGGATAGATCAGCAGGGTTGTAAGCACAAGGAATCTCTTGTTGCACTGAAAGAATCTGTCTAGCATGACTATTTTTTACTTCTGTAGTTTATTGAAGGTTTGCAGCTTCCAAGGGAAGGGTTGGATAGAAAACTGTAGTTCATGTGGGTCACCTCAGTCCTTTGCACAGAAGCAGCTATTCATTCCCCAAACTTAGACTTCTGGCAGGCAGTTTTGCACATGTGCCCGGAGCAACTTCACACAACTTGTGGGAACTGGAGTGGGACAGGGCACCGAAATGACTCTGCCTTCCAAATATCAGGAATTAACTCTGATCACTGATCAATACTTCTGATCACAAAGATGCAGACAAAGAGGAGGAAGGACATCGCTACTGCACCACCTTCCTCTCTTGCCTGCTAACATCGCTTCGTTTTTCTCTTTTCTCTTTTTTGAGATTCAGATACTAAAGACTTGGACATTCAAAAACAAATAGGAAAAATTAAAAACTGACCACTGCTGTCCAAGCAAAGACCCAAGCTCAAGAAATATTTGTGACAACTTTAAGTTTAAACCTCAAGTTATTTCATGATCTAGAAATAGCCTACAATAGTCAAAGTAACAAAAGTAACAACAAAAATTAACAAGTCCCAGAAGAAAGATTTAGAGAAGAATCTGACATCCAAAGCTGTCACATTATGGAATTCAAGTGACCAATTTCAACAACAATAAAAATCACCAGGCATATAGATAAACAGGAGAGTATGGTTCCTTCAAAGGAAAAAATGAATAACTCGTTAGAACTCAATCTTGATGGAAGATCTACTAGACAAAGACCTTAAGATATCTGACCTAAAAGTGCTCAAATAACTACAGAAAGAAGAAAAAATCAAGAAAATCATGTACGGACAAAATGGAAATATATAATAAAGAGATACAAAACCTTAAAAATGATCAAAAAGAAATTCTAGAGATGACATGAAAACTAATAGAGAAACATCACTAGTGGGAGTCAAAGGCAGACATGTCTATGCAAATAAAAGATTCAGAAAATTTGAAGATGAAATGGAAATTGCCAAGTCTGAGTACAAGAAAGAAAAAATGATTGATAAAAGTGAACAAAGTTGAAGGGGCCTGTAGGAAGCTTCAAATGGATCTACATATCAAGCATCCTTTACTTAGCAAAACTGTCCAAGAGTAAGGGAGGAATTAGGACATTCCTGGATAAATAAAAGCTAAGAAGTACATTGCTAGACTGCCCTGTTTGATCAATAAGGTCAATAAGTGGGCAATTATAATAACTAGTATTGGAATAAGTTTGAAGCTCCATATTTTTCTTTACATGATTGAGAAGGATGATTTATTTTCAAATTATTATTCTAACCATTGGCTTTATTAGAATGTGTTTTGTACCTGAATGTGCTATTTTTACATAATTAAGAAGACTAATTTTTTTTTAATTATTAGATTATATTTTGAAACATGCAACATATGAAGATACAACCCTATGACACAACCACAAAAGGTAAGAAGAGACCTGTAAAGGAACAGAGTTTATGTATGTTATTGATGTTGAGTTAGAAAAACTCAAATTGCAATGTTATAACTTTATAATGTTAGATGCAATCCCCATGGTAACCACAAAGAAGCTAGCTATGGAAAATAAAGAAAAGGAAATATGAAAAGACTGTGTCTTCCATAAAAATATCAACTGAGCAAAAAAGGAGATAGCAATGCATGAAATAAAGGACAAAAAAATCTGAAAGGCATATAGAAAAAATGTACAATTCATATATCTCATAAGTAATTAATATGTAGGAGCTATAGAGGACTCCTAAAACTCAAACAATCCAATTAAAAATGGGGCAAAGTACTTGAGTAGACATTTGTCTAAAGAAGATAAACAACTCGCCAATAAGCACGTGGAAAGATGTTCAATGTTACTAATCATTAGAAAAATGCAAATCAAATCTACAATGAGATACCATCCCACACCTATTACGATAGCTGTTATTTTAAAAAATAATAGCAGTAACATAAAATAGCAAATGTTTACTGAAGATGTGGAGATTTGGAACCCTCGTACCTCATTGATGGGAAGGTAAAATGTTGCAGCTTCTATAGAAAGCAATACAGCCGTTGTCTAAAATAATTAAAATAGAATTACCATGTAATCCAGCAATTTAAATTCTTGAAATATACCCCAAAGAATTTAAATCAGGGTTTCAACGAGATTTTTATACACCCCCTACTCAAAGTGGCTTTATTTATAATAAAGTTAAAACTTGAAAGCAAACCAAATGTAAATTGAAGGATAAATTGATGAACAGAATGTGGTATATGCCTGCAGTAGAATCATATTCAGTCTTAAAAAGGAACTGTTGACATATGCTATAACGTGGTTAAACTGAAAGCAGTGTGCTAAGTGAGATAAGCTAGTCACATGCTGTATGATTTCTCTTACATGAGATACTTGGAGTAATAAAAATCACAGAAAGAGGGAAGAATGGTCGTTTCAGTGGTGGAAGTTGGTGGACATGGGGCTACTCTGTAATGGTGGGCATAAAGTTTCATTTTATAAGCTGAAAAATATGATGATAACTGCACAAAATTTAATATTTAATATCATTTAATGATTTATCATTTTATAGCATTAAGATCACTGAACTGTACAGCGACTCCATTAAAAGGATTAAACTGTTGCTGTTTTTAAAAGCTGTGGATTGAAAAGCTGAATTATGTAGAAGAGAAAAATATGAACTTCGACTTCAGAGAAACTTGGCTTCATGTCTCTGGCCCTCATCTTATTGCTTCTGTAACTTTGTATAATTTTAATAGGCTCCCTAAGTCTCCATTTCCTCATCTGCAAAAAGGAAATGATAATATCACCTTTAGAAATTACTGAGAATATCGAAAAATAGATTTAAAACACCTGGTTAAGACAGAAGGTCAAAAGCTAAGCATAGTTAGTAGGGTCCTCACTGGACACCAGCAGGCAATGTCTGTCATTGGCCAAACAGTCTTGGGAACAGGAAAGTTCTCATAACTGATGATATTTTCTTGCTTAATTCTTATTTTTAAACAAACTGAGCTTTTTGACGAGTGGTATTAGGAAAACAAGCTTTGCTGTATGCATTTTTACAGAACTAACTCTCCTTCTAAATTCATCTTACTCATCTATTTTGTTTTACTCTCACACAGTGTAATGATCCTATGTGTGCTTTTGGTTCCATTGTATATGTTTGTGCAGCTGCAAACATTTTAAGCAATTATCCAAATACATGAAGAAGTGAAATTAGCCGAATGTGGGGTGTTGATGGTGTTCCTAAAGGATTACCTTGCACCATTATTGTTTTGAGAGACAGAAAGAGAAGTTAAAAGCAAAAATATCAACTGACCATGTTTTTCACTTTTTAGTTGATTGCTGTGTTATAAAACAGAAAACTTGTAGTTCTGGCAGTGGTTTATGAAAGAAAATATTTTCTTGCATTGAAATAAAAAGGGTCATAGAAAAATATCGTTACGGTATAAGACGAAAAATTGGCAAAGGACGAAGAAAAGGCTACAGCGATTTTCACCAGTCCTCACTGTCACTCATTCTCAATGAATATCATGATTTTCTTAAATCACTGAGCTTAACAGGAAACCAAAAATTCCTGAACACCTGAGATTTTCATCTTCACCCTATCGCTTTATGAATTCTCTCAACAGCTTGGATCGTATGATTTTGTACATATGGGAATATCCCTCAAGTCAGAGAGGTTGAATTTCTTACTTAGTTCATGGAAGATATCTCACTGCACCTGGTGCACAAATTCATGTGTTTAAAGACTCTCCTCCCCCAAACACATTAACTTTTAAAATTGTGGCTGAGTCATTTCTTTGAGACTTTTTCAGAAAAATGCTGATCCTAACAGATTTGCTTTCAAAAATCTGGCTATGATTTCTGGAACATTTCTGAGGGCAAAATGCCAAATGCTCAGAACTATTAAAGATAGTTAAATGACCAAGCCGACATGCAAAAAAACGTTATCAGCTATAAAAGCTGTCGGCTAGAAAATTTCCACTATTAACTCTTGCATTGCTTTAACTATGGGCTTATCTAGATCAGCTTCTTGGATAAATCTGATTATCCTTTGATTTAAAAATTGACCACAGTGGGGTGCTTGGTTTATGTTGAAGGAACATCGCATCATAACATAATATAGACTTTCGGCATGCACCCTGGTAAATCAACATCTGCATAGACTGCAGTAAGTTCACTACAGTAAGTTCAACAATGGCTCTAGCCTTCATCATATAATTGTTCACGGTGTTATTTGAAGAGGAGTTCAGTATTACCTTAACATGAAGATGTGCCCCTGTGACTTACAGTAAAGGCATCACCACCTACATGCTGCTCACCAGAGTGGTCACACTTTGTGAACAAGTATGCAGCCACATAATTATGTCTTATATGTGTTCACCATGCAAATTATAACCAAAGAATATTTTAAATATTGTTTATTATATGATGTTAATATGTTCAGAAGTAGCTATTCTCCAACACACTTTGTTTTACTAAAATATGTGTTATCTTCAAGGTTTATTCACTCATTTAACTGAAGAGATGTTAAAATAGTCTAGTGATAAAAATGTTTATTCATTTATCTGAGAAATGTACTGAGTTCCTGTATGTTTGAAATACATCTCAAATTCCTCCTAGGTGGCAATGATCCAATGTATGGTTGATTTAGACATTTGTTTTTTTCCTCTCTGTTTTCCATCTTTAGACTATTCCCTACTTAGTATCTCTTGTCCCAGAGACAGACAAATGGAATCACAGTAAGCAGGCCTTGGAGAAAATGAGCTTCAACTGCACAGATTCACTTGTATGGGGATTTTATTATAAATAATGTAAACTTACAGTATGGGTAAATGTATTACAGTATGCTGCATGTTCTCTTCCTGATCATTTTCCTAATAGCTTACTTTACTATATGAATACAGGTATAATGCATATAACATACAAAATATGGAGTCATTGACCAGTTATCAGTAAGTCTTCCAATCAACAGAGGTTATTAGTATTAAGTTTTGGAGGAGTCAAAAATTATAAATTTCTTCTACTTAAATGCCCATCAACAGAGGAGTGAATTAAAAAGATGTGGTACATATACACTATGGAATACTATGCAGTCATCAAAAGGGGAGTGATCCTGCCATTTGCAATGACATGGATGGACTTGGAGAGAATTATTCTTAGTGGGATATGCCAGAAGGAGAAGGACAGACATTGCATGATAGCACTCATACAATGGGTAAAGAGAAAATAAATAAATGTCATAAATTAAACAACACCAAAAAAGGGAGTGGGGAGAGAGAGAGAGACGGGACAGAGAGGGAAACAGAGAGAGAGAGAGAGAGGGAGACAGAGAGAGAGAGAGAGAGAGAGAGAGAGAGAGAGAGAGAGAGAGAGAGAACACTATACCAAACAACTATGGACTCTCAGAGATGAGAGACAAAAAGGCAAATCAGGGGGCACCAAAGTGATAGGGGAGGGGTGGGAGAATTAGGATGAAGGGAATTAACTGTAAATAAAGGGAGGAAAAAAAGGGGGAATATTTGTAAATCTACTATGCTATTTGTAAATGTAAAAATACCGCTATGTATACTTCAAAATAAGTCATTGTCAAAATGCAATATCCCTTCAATAACAATAAAAAACACAACTTTTTAAAAAAATTATATTTCTTTTCAACTACTGGGGGTCAATACTTAACCACCCCCACCCCACATTTTTCAAGCAATCTCACACTTTATTGCCGTTATGGCTGTAACAAAAGTCTCATTAAAAAGGACATAAAAAAAACATTTCCCAAGAGGAAATGTGGTCATCATTAATGAGGTTCTATGATTGGTCTTAATGCTGCCCATTTGCATGACACTTACAAAGTATTTCTAGATAAAACAATGGTAGTGTATGGCATCTATTAACAGTGGTTTTATATTTGGGCGTCCAGTCAGCTATTCTGAAATTTCCCTTTTTCCTACCCTGAAGGTTGTACCAGAGAACTTCCTCCCATACTTTGTTTTTCTCTATTTACAAAAAAAATAAAATTATATATATATATATATATGGCAGAGCAAATCAATTCTTAACCATGATATCCACATCTTCATTTTTGTTTGATTTCCCAGATTTTACCTCCTGAGGCACCTATTCTATCGTTCTGCATGCTCCCCTTAATCCTTGTGGGTTAAGAAATGAGGTCTCCATCTGAATGACAGTAAACATATTTTCTAACTAAAGAATTCAATCTTTGTGGTATTTTACAAGAAGTATACATAAAAATACAATCTTCCAAAGTGTGTATATGAATACATGTGCATGAGAGAGAGAGAGATGGAGAGATAGATAAGAACTAGAGGGGATGATGCTAAGTGAAACAAGTTTAAAGAAGAAAAACAGACACAAGATGACCTCACTCATAGTTGGAATGTGAATAGACAAAACAAAGGAACAGACAAAACAAAACCAATCCTTGGACACTGGCAACGGAACTGAGTTTACTAGCAGGGAATGAGACGGAGGTGGTGTTTAGGGGTGGCGGGGCCCACTGGACACTGGTAAAAAACACTTAATGATGTGGTGGAAAGCAGCGTGTGTGGACATATATCTCAGAAATGGGGTAACTGCACATGTGGAGAATGTATACATGAGAGCTTCTTTTAATTTGTAAAACAAATTAAACAAATTACATATGATACAAAACAATATTTTTTAAAAAGAAGAGAAGCAGAGACACAGAGACACAGAGGAGAACAAGCACTGGAGCCCCATTTTTGGAACTTGACACCTCCACACATCATTACAGCCACCAAATTCCCTTTCCGAAGCTACTGCCTTGACAGACCATTTTCACGGGATCCAACAAAAATAAACTGCATACTTACAATGCTGTTATGGCTCCAAAGCATTTCTGTATGTATCAACTCATATGATCATTACAACCATCATTTCATAATGTAGGGGGGCACTTATTAACCTATTAATGCCATGGGAAAGACATTTTTCAGTAGATGCTTAAAAATAAAAGTTACCACGGGAAACATGACATATACAGTATCTCAAGACCAGTGGAAATGTCAAACCTTTATCTGAAAATGTATAAAACTGCTAAGAAGCCTATTTTAAAAAATTCCCCTTTATATTTTATCTGATTAGTATAAACCTAATGAATAATATTGAATAAAAGTCTCTAATCAAACCATTAGTTGGGGTATCAGAAGGTCCTCCACATGGAGAGTGTTTTTCTCTTCCTTAAGTTACCCAATTAAGAACCGACTTCAGTATATGGTGACAGATACTGGTGGTATCTGACAGGTTGGTGGTAACTACAATATATTACATACAGATGTTTTTACAGTGTTTCACACCTTCAACCCATGTAATTCATGATGAAATGCTCCTTCAAGTATTTTTTTAAAATAATCTATGTTAATGAAAGGTGTGAAGGCTGATCTGAACTCAAGCTGATTTCACTCACACCACAGTCATAGATTATCAATTCTTCCATTATTAATCATCCTTCACATCAAAAGCAAAGTTTTTTAAAATGTGAAAGTTCTTCGTAAACCACAACCCAAGTTTTCTTGATTATTATAGCGCATATGCCACAAACTGTCATATACTACATGAAGATTTTAATTCAATGAATTACTTTTAAGATTAGCAGATTTCAAGTACGAACGGACAAATTAAAGGTCATACTTTTGTCAACACACACTGCCTTTCATGTAAGTGATTGATAACAAAGGAGTCTACTTTTGACTTTTTTTCACTAGCTTCCCAGGGTTAAGAGTGTGAAATCCATATCACACATATGACATATTCGTCATCAGTGATACTAGAGTTCTCATTAGGTACTCATTAAACACCAGCGCCTTAAGATAATCTTAAGAAGTACATTAGACACTGATGAGTATATGCTTTCATTATATAACTCTTATTAATGATAATGGAATCTATACGCATGCAGTAAGCAGAGATGGTATAAACCGTGAAATTAACAGTGAATGGTATTTCATATGTCAAGACCAAATCAAAAGATATATTTATTGATCTGTCAAAATAAAATTGCATAAATGCCACCTAAAAGATAAAACCTAGTTGAAAAAAAAAAGTCTTCAGGCATTTAAACATACTTAAATGTTTGGCAATAAAGAGTTAAAAGAAAGCTTGAATAAGCACCCAGACATTTTAGAGTAAGGAAACTCAGAAATAATTCATCCCAATTTAATTGTTTTTAAAAACTAAGCAATCATATTGGATTCTGTAAAATGTTGCAGTCCAGTTCCTTCATTTATTTAGGCAGTAATACCATTAGTGAATTGATAACCCACTAATCTTTCCTTGTACTTTCTGTTTTTATTTTATTTTTTTAAGTATTTCTATGCTCAGAAAAACACCTTCCCATGGGGAAAGACATTACACAGTTCAAATTAGACATTATGAGTCAGGGGGTAGAAAAGCCTGACTGCTCTCTCTTGATTTTGTACATGGGCAGCGAAATCACTTAATAATGAAACCCCAAACCATTCCTCAAGTTAATTTTCGAATAGAGATTTGTTATGGCTCCTGATGGACCTATTCTTAAATATCATTGTCTCAGGAATGTCTTTTTTCCCTGGTTACTTCAATCACCTTAAATCCATTTCTTGAGTCCTTTTCAGAGAGTAGGGAAATAAGGTCACCAACTTGGTGGCGAGAATCTTAGATCTGGAGGGGAGTGGAGAGCTGACCCCTCTGCACTGAGAAACTCATTTAGCAACATAAAAGAAGCCCATCCCAATGGTTAAAACATGATTTCTTATAATTAGCTGAAACCTACTCTATGGGTAATTTCTGTCCAAAAAGCCTAGCTCTGAAAGCTTAAGGGAATACATTTAATTCCTCTTTCACAAGGCTTATACCTGAAACCTTTCTCCCGCTGAATATCTGCAGCACTTTCAACCATTGCTCATGTAAGATAGGGTTCATTACCCACTGGCCTCTCTGCATAGTGTCAGGATGCTCTCCTGCTTCAATGAGGTGCCTGGAATTAATCACAATTCGCTTGGTGTGGTTTACTAGGGCTGAGTGCAGGGAGCTTATTATCTTCTGTGAACTAGATACCATTCTCTCTCTGAAGGCAGCCTAAGATTGCATTAGATCTTCTGTCAGCCTGGTCACCTTGAATAACCCTCCACATCCATGGATCTATTATCAGGAGGGAATTGAGGGGAACTTCTAGCAGACCATCTAATCTGCTCCCCGCTGCCCTATTCCTTGATCAAATAGCAGTGCTTTTATAGTCAGCTATCTGGAAATCTATATAAATGGGTCATTAAAAAGTACCGTAGTTCCCAAGTCACTAAAGAAAGCGGGGGAAAGGTTATTCAAACATTCCTTCACTCATTCCTGCCCTCACAAAGTCAGTGTTTATTATTAAGCCATAATCATGCATCTGACTGGGACAGAAAGATGAGGAACAGACTCGGAAGCTCAGTTCACAGTTTTTTTCAGATAAATCAAATCAGCAATGATGTTCCATGCTGTACCATATGGCCAAGATTTGTAATAGTAAAATGGGGCACAGAAGAGGGACAGTCAGCTCAGCCTAGGTCAGATGAAGGTCCTAAAGGCACCACCAAGAATTCCATTCTAAGTAGAATCTTAGAAAAATGAAGGGCTTTCCTACTTGACTGCCTTTAGTGCTTCTAGAATAGTGACACTAAAAACTAAATGAACAAAAAAATGCAAAATGACACAAATTTAAAAGTTGGAATGATTTAATTCATGATTGATTCATGAATTGATTAGATTGACTAGAAATAAAAAGAATTTCGGGCAAGTGTCAGTCATGGAGCTAGTCTAACATATGCGTAGCATGGTAAGTATCTGACTTAGCTACAGCTTATGTCTGTGGAGGAAGAACAAGAAATAAACTAGAGAAGCATAGAATGGAGGAGAGAGTGTGAGACAAGGATTGGGTAAGGGAAGACCAGATATACTGCTCTTACAAAAGTCCAGGAAGAAAGAGTCAGGGAAAGGAAAGATGGTGACAGATTTAAAATACTGAGGAAAAAATCAATATCAGGATTAAAGGATAGAGATCATAATCCCTGAATTTCTTGCTCTAGTGACTCTAAAGAAGATAAATTTACCTGTCTTCAGACCAACACAAGGCATGTTTTGGAAATAGGATGTAGAAAACTCAGTTTAATTTGTATGAGGTACTCACACCCTGAGCCGAAATGCTTGATTCAGTGAAGACCGTCCAGGAAAAATCTGGAATATGGACAGGAAAATGCCAAACCAAATACCTGTAGGAACATAAGCGAGAGATTGCCTCAGGAAGAAAAGGCTACAAATAAGACTTCAGAAAGCAATTATGCATTTTCCTCTGTAAGATGGAGGCTCAGAATGTTTTCGTAGTTGAGAAACAACAATCAACCGAGAAGAAATTGGAAACACAGGGAAGACAGAATTATGAATGAATCAAGGTTTCTTGAATTTATTATCCTGAAAGATTTTTTTATGTGGCAAAATGTAATTGCCAAATGAAAACTTTATTTCCAAAGAGTGTGTTTCTAAGAAATCAGTTATAAAAGAGTGCTTTCTTAATTATTAAGTACTTACCATTTGGCATCCCTCTTAAAATTAGAGTCTTTAGTCAGTTACTTCTGACACTAAAATTTCTCTGTAGAACCTTCTGGTAAAGCAGAGGTAGGAAAGGATAAGAGGTCTAAGTATGGAGCCTTGAGACGAAGTTAATATTTTATTATTCTCTGTAAAGTAGGAACTGAACACTGTCAGCAACTTGGACTGCAGTGTCCAGAATTTTCCAGTAGGTGCTGATGTCCTACAAGATGTCTTGCTTAAGACCTCAGTTACGCAGAATCCCGGGAAGTGTGGATCATTCTGGATAGCTTGATCATTTATCTTCTTAGGCAACCAACCTGCTCCCCACACTCCTTTACTCTCTGCTCTTTAAAAAACATATTTCCCTTAAATCTTGCCCACGAATACTTCCAATGTTATATCTGTTTCTATCTATTTAGGTGACAAAATAGAAACCATGAGAGGAGTTCTCTCATCTCACCACCACCAGCCTTTTCATATCGGCATCTGTGGTCGCCTTCTCTATTTGTATCCTGGTCAAGTGCCTCAGTTTGTATCAAAATCCTCCTCTCAGGATCCCACCCCCTTACCCACCTTCGTGAAGACGGGCTCGTTATCAGAAAGCATCCCAGCTCTCCTCTTCTCTACATCATTCTCCCTCACTACTAGAACTTTCCCTTAAAAAAATGCAAACATACATCTTCCACCTTACAGTCACCACACGGGCACCTCAACCTGCCAAGGTCGATGCTGGCATTCATACTGTGGACTGAAATAAACACCATGATGATGAGAAAAACTTAAAGTTCTCTTTTCAGAGTCAGGCTGGGAATTAACCCAAAGAGTCATGCCAGAAAGGAATCTGATTCCTGAAGTTTGGTTGCAACTTATATACCCTTTAGAGAACTGAGTTGCTCCTAACAGAGGGAATACATTCATCAGTCAACAAAAGGCATTTGTCTGGAGTTGGGCATCTGGTCATTTGCTAACATCCTTAGGCAAAAGTAAGAGGCACGTGTGCAGGCACTCTCTGTAGTCAGAACAAGCTGTGTGTGAGAGACGTCAGAACTCCGTCCGAAAGTCTTATCTCACAGGGACTCTTCTGTGGGTGTATGGATCTTGGTCGGATACTCCATTGTCGTCTGTCTTCCACAAGTTGCAACATAGTGTGGGGACAGATATGTTGTATTTGGGGCAAGACTGTGATATGACATTTTCATAGTAAATCCAGGACTCCTCCTTGATGCCGCCCTGTCCTCCCGTCACAGCTCACAAGTATCTGGACTCCATCTACTTCCCACCTCAGTGGATCCCTCGCCATCGTCATGGCCATGCGGTCCTTCATGGACTGCCTCACCGCCGGACTTGTCTCTTTGCTTGGCCTTCCCTGAAAGCCTCAGTAATTTTATCACCTTTTCCATAACATGTCATCTCCTGACTCTAACTCTCCAGTGGTTTTCCATGTCATCGTGAATAAATCTAAGCTCAGTCTCAAGGTCTTGTGTGCTCTCTCCTCTCCCATGTCACCTTTTCCAGAAATCTCTTCTCACTGAACCTCACTGTAGCCCTTTGCGTCCCCCTGTGCCCTCTGTGTCCTGAAATCACAAAGTCATTCAGCCCTCAAGGCCCCTGATCAAGCCTCAGCGGCGGGATCCTCTCCACTCAGGTCTCAGCAGAAGGTCACCCTCACAAGCACCCCTCCCCCAGCTCATCGCTGGGTCTCTTGAACATGCTCCTGTTTTCTTCTCACTTTCGTTCTCTGAAATTATTCTCCTTTTTATTTCTTTTTTATATTGTTATCTGTCTTCTTCCACTAGAATATAAACTCAGCGAATGTAGCCACCTTGTCTGTCTCATGCATCTCGATTCCCCAGTGCCTAGGACATATGAAGTGCTTAATCAATAATCAGCCAACTATCAACCAGGGCTAAATATTACCCAGTTCTGATTCCGAGATCCTTGATAAATCAAAATAGCATTTATGGAGATACTAGTCTTCTCCCTAAAACGTTAAAAACCTGTTCCCCTGGCTGAGGCATCTGAACACCTCTGATTAAAAATTGTAAAGGTGGACCTGCAGCCTGAAGGCATCGATTCTGGCATGGAGCCTATACAAGGATGAATAAACGCAAATGCCTGTAATTTCTCCCAGTGAAATTAAATATTTTCTTCCCAAATCGAAGCACCACTGAGGTTTGCTTTAGAGTGAGGGGTGCATAAAGAATATGAAAAATTGAGTCTGATTGCATTTTTTAAGAAGAAAAACAAACTAAAATACTCCAATGTCAGGCCAGAATCCTGAAAAGTGTTAAAACTTGAAATCACCCACAAAAAAAAAAAAAAAAAAAATCAGCATCTAGAATTATTCTGTGGCCTCTTGGTTATGACTCATTATATCTCCAGGCCCCCAAGAGACATAGAAGACAATGAGCAAATGTGGCTTCTAGCAGAGGAGTTGAAGAAAGCCCAGTTTTTGCCTAACTCAGGGGCCAGAGCCATTAGAGCAGACTCCTAACCAACAAAGACCCGCTACGTCCCAATGACTGCATGACCCCACGAAGCTCAAGAGCAGCCCACGTCCTTTGATCCCTCCCTACCTGTATTTCCAGGGGATTAGAGCTCTCGGAACACAAGGGCCCTAACATTTATCTGAGGGGAGCAAGTAGCAGAAAGCCAGGGGTATTCTGTGAGCTTACAGAGCAAGGTTGCTGGGGAGAATCACTCAGCAGAAAGGAAAGGGAGCTTGGGGACCCAATCTGGGCCTCACACGATGTCCAGGGAAGCAGTCAGCATCTGACTCCATTCTAAGCTCTCCTAGCCTAATGTTGGGTCCTCTTTTACGCCTGACTCAGTACGTATTTGTTGAAGTTGTTGAGGGAATGGCTAGGACTCTGGCCCTCATTGCCAGATCATTTTCATCAGTGATACAACGAAGATGCGAGTAAAAGTCGGAACTCCATTCTGAGGAACGTGAATGAGCTTGAGGACATAATCTTGAAATAATGTCACTTAGAACCTCTTTCACTGCTGAGTGACTCAGTCGAAAGAGCTTTGGAGAAATATCTCCCCAGAGAAGTCTGACCCATGCCAACTGACTACTCAATTCCTTCATCATAAAATGGCAAGAATGATGGTACGCCCACCAGAATGTTGTAAGGTCTAATAATGCAGAGAAACAGCTTTTAAATTTGCTTTTAAGTCAGAATGATGATTATTTAAAAGAGAATGACATAAAGTCCCAAGATACAGGAGCCCAATGACACTTCACTGCTTGACGTTTGGTGTGTCTGCAGGAAACCACCAGATACTAGAGCTCAGTGGGTCACAATGTCAAGTCCACTGACACTTGGACCCTCTTCTGAGGACAAAGCATTCAAACCAAACAAGAGCTCCAGAAAAATGGCCTGGAACTTTACTCCTCTCCTATCCAAGCCTCCCCAGTCCCTGCCAGAAGACAGACAAGACTTACAACCAACTCACCTGCATCCTCTTTCCAAGTCTGAGAAAACAAGTGGCAGGAAGCCAGACTCAGGCAGAGCCCGACGAGGCTGATCAGGAACAAGCTTCCTTGTAAGTGGGAAAAAATAACAAGAGGTGAAGTTTAATCCTGAGGTTGCTTTGGACCAAGCACAGCAGAAAGCATTGCGTTAGTTCAATAGTTGCTTTCATGGCAGTTAGGTACAAACCTAAACAAACCAACCCTTCTCTTAGCAAGGAGGGGCTTTCCAGGAACGTGACCGCCGCCCACTCTCATGTCCACTTTGATCAGGAAAAATACAGAACTGACCTGGCCGGCCTCCTTCCCAGCAGGCTCCTTACACTGTCTGCTGCAGGTCCATGCCGTGGAGGGAAAGGGGAAACTGTCCAGTGACAACCCACAAGAGTTCTGCAGCCTCGGTCAGCCCCACAATGCATCGGGAAGGCCACTTCACACCCGAAAGACTGAAAGGCATTGTGCATTCACCAGCTTCGGACGCATTTCCTGTGCCCTGGAATCCATGGACAACCATCCCTGGGCCCAAAGCCAGGAAGAGTGGAGGAGAGTAGAAAGAGGAAAAGGAGAGGAAACTCAAATCACGAAGAAATACCCAGTGACAAAGGCAGCAGGAGCCAAAGGGCTCAGAGGAGAATGGCCCCTAAGAAGACCTCCCCTGTCCCCATACAATGAGGCCGCCCCGGTGTGACTCGGTTGCCTGGCAAACTTGACCCCACTCATTGCTTGCTGAACAGGGACCAGGCAGCTGACTCGAGGAGAAGCGATCACCGTTCCTGCCAGGGGGTTGGATTTTGAAACAGAACTAAAATTCAGATTGGTTTTAGATGCCAGGATCTTTGACAGATAAATATAATGATATGTATCGGCCACTGTGGTAATAATCAGTCACTTTCAATAAGGCCCTTTGGGTCAGGTAAGAGGTACCCTACACCCACAAACCATGAAAAGACAGAGGAGCACATTGTAGATAAAGGAGAAATGAGACAGAGCAACCATTTTCCTGGGCAAGCTTGCGTGAGGAGAGTCCCATCTGCCAGAATTCTGAAGCTTCCTCTGGTACACAGCCCAGCAGAATTCTGCCCCATGGTTAAACTTAGAGTAGAAAAATTTTTATTCAATCGCTCAACAATGGTGAACCAAGTACTTCTCCAGGCAACAGACCTCGCAGGAAAATTTCATCTCTGCAAACATATGTTCTAATGAGGCCTGATTAAGAGAAGCAATAAAGCAGGATAAGGAGAGTCATAAGTGTTGGGGGTTACACTGCACTTTTAAATGCTGAAATTTTCATTGTCAAAATAGGCTTTTCCCAAGTGGGGAAAGATTTTGAAGACGTGAAGAGGGTGGAATAGAGGTTAGGTCCACCACCTCTGATCAAGCTCAGTCCACACACATCCCAAGGACATGGGTACACATCCCAGGGCCAGGGGACCGATCAATACATACAATTAAATTTTTTAAAAAATGCTTCTTCCTCCTCTCTCTTGCTGCTTGCTTGCCTGTTCACCTTCATTCCTGCCTTCATTTAAAAACAAATAAACAAATAAAAAGACTTGAGGATGAGTCATGAAGACATGCAAGAGAAAGCGTTCCAGGCACATGAAGTGACTGGTGCAAAGGCTCTGCGGTGGAAATCCACGTAAGACATTCAGGGAGACAGCAAGGAGGACAGCGTGGTCAGGCAGGTGAGGGAGGTGAGTCAGCGGGAGGAGACCCTGATCACAGAAGTCCTGTAGGCCACTGTAAGGACATTATCTTTTTCTCTGAAAGAAATCAAGAGCCGTTGGAATTATTCACTGGGAGCGTGATATTATCGAACTTCCATTTCATCAGGTCAGTTCTTACTATCCTGATGAGAAGCTGAAACGACCAGTAACATTAATGGAAGCACCCAGCTCCACATGAAAGTGTCTTTGAGTGAACTAGGAAAAACAACATTTTTACCCGCATCCTTGTTTTCGGCCTGCAGAACCAAGGAACAAAAAGCTCGATGTGATTTAATGATAAATAAGAGCACTTTTCTCCTGTCTGAACACATCGACTACCTCTGATCTTATCTTTCCACCCAATTGTTCTACTTTCCAAAAGGTTAAGTTCAAAATCCTTTTAGTAGAAACTGGGCAAATGCTCTAGGAAAATATTTCTGCAAGGGTATGTTGAGAAAAGAGCTGGTGTGTGGGACTAAGAAAATACAGGAGAAGTCACAAGCCCCTGGCATCTTTGGGTAGAAGGAAAGTTCCATAAGCCCACCCAAGGGAAGCACTGCCACCAGATTGATTACTTAAGATCCCAGAATGGGGAGTATGAGGGAGGGTTGGGAGGGGACAGGGAAGGAGTCTGGAGAAAGATAGCCTTCAGCCTTTGTCACAGTCAGAGGAGCAGGGGCCAGAGAGCAGGGTGGCAGGCAGCTAACGTCTTTCATTTGAGAATCATTATTTTTTTCATTGTTTTATATATTTTGTTTACCTTGCTGTATGCTTTTTAGGCTGCTGTCTTCACACCTCAGAGCCTTTCACTCCACTGGAATTCAGCACTGGAATTCCAGTGGCCTTCATCACCTCTATTTTTACCCCTTCCTTCATCCCTCCCCCGCCAGCTCCCTTGCAGCCAGTCTTTTGTCTTGTGAATTTTGTTAAAATTAGTCTATTTCTTTGTTTTATTTCTTTATATCCCACACATGAGTGAAACCCTCCTGTACTTCTATTTTATTTCTGACTTATTTTATTTAGCATAACCACCTCCAGTTCCATCCAGATTGTTGCAGAGGGCACCTTTTCATCTTTTTTTAACAGCTGTGTAGAATTCTTTTGAGCATATAGACCATGGCTCCTTTGTCTGATCATCTGTTGGCGGCCACTTAAGTCGTTTCCACGTCTGTTGTGAATTAACAATCACCTGTTCTTCTGACTGAGACAGAGATCACTCATTTTTCTTGGGCTTAACTCTAAAGGGTGATTTTAAAAGACCCCCAGGAAAAGCAAAATGAGAACTTATGATGGCAATCCTAAATTCAAGTCCTTAGTTAAATGTCCAGCTCTGAGGGTGTAAATGCCTATAAGATGCCCAGCAGCAATTCAGAGAAACAAAAACTGTCTTTCCAAGGAGTTGTTTTTCTCCAAGGTTGTTTTTCTCCAAAATTGTTTTTCCTCATTGCAAATGGTTAATGATTTTTCAGGTATTTCCAGATGGCTGGAGGACTCAGAAACCACTAGTACAGAAAGCACTTCTGAACTTTTGTAACCTTATGACGCTTTTTGCTCCATAATTAAAGGTCATGCAGAAGAGATGCAAAACTCCGCTCCAAAATCTTCAACCAGCAGCATCAATATCACTGGAGCTGTCTTGAGGATTCCATGTGAGGTGGAGGGACTTCTAGAGACAGAGCAAAACCTCTATAAATGGTCATGAATCTCACCCGGCAGTGGCCAGACTACAAAGCTTATGGACACAGGTCAAATTAGCACTGTCAGTACAGAAGGTCTCGTCTCAAATACCTGGAAAGTGCAGAAGTGGACCATCTTCTATTCTATCTCAACTCAGTCTCCAGCAGGGTCGTTAGAACACTGTGTCTCCCTCTGTCACTTGGTTTAGTTTTATCTCTACATTGGTTTTAGTCTCAGACGGGCTTTGACCACAGGTGCAAAGATGGTCATCAGCCGGGGAGGGAATGTTACATTGTCATTCAGGGGTGATCTCCAAGAAGGGGAGCATTCTCTGTCCTGGAAGTCCCAAGGTGGAACAGACTGACCCTTCGGGGCTCCCAGCCCCATTTCTGTGATGGGGTGAAGATGTGTCTTCCTAAATCCAACCCCATGCAACACAGACTCGCGAAGAAAGCGGAGCTCTGGGGCAGAAGCACAGAAGGCAGTGCACACAGGACGGACCACTCCAGTTAATTACCAAGCTTTCAAGTCCCGATTTCCCACACTCAGGAGTGGGTCTCATCTCCTCAGTCAGCAAGGTCCAGGCTCCCTGACTGAGACTGCTCACCTGTCCTGTGTCTTAAGATTCAGTGACTCTCCTGTGGACCCCAAAGAGACACCACGTCTCAGAAAGAACAGCACATGCCTGAGAAATACATGTTCCCAGCATTTGTATGCTCTGAGTTTATGTTAAATTGGCACATAAAATAAAAAAGGAACACGATTGTCTAACATGGCTGTGCACTTAGAAGAGAGAATGTAGAGCTCAGTAAATGGCTGCTGAGGCTCCAGTCTAGCTGCTGTCACACATCACCTCTGACCTTTGGGGAGTTAGAGACCCGGTGTGGCCACTTCCACATCTGGAATGTGCAGAAAATGCTGTGCGTTTCAAGAGAGGATCTAACGACACAAAAATGTACATTTAATGTGCTTTCTATTACTATCATTAAGCTTATGAGAAAGTGACTGAGAATAAAGCAAGAAAATAGCTAAATGTCCACGAATATTAACTTAAAAGTCTTAGTTTGAGAAGGCAGGAAATAGCTGCTTCTAAGTTTGTTTTAAGTACAATAATGTGTAAAGGATCTCTTTAGCAGTCACTGACTGATGAGAGCTACCAGAGTTGTTAGGGTTCTGCTTAACATTAAAGCAGATACTTTCTTTTCAGATATTCAGAATGAACTATTTTTAAAAAATGGAAGAAAATGGAAATGACTATAAATAGAGCTTTTTTTTTTTTTCCCTGCATGAAAAGCTGATGTAACCATGGCTCTGTATAGAGGGACATAAAATATCAATTCGCGAAAAGGATGATAAAAACTTTTTTTAAAGCATTTCGTCAGATACCTTCTAGAACTGCTAAATTGCCTTTCTATTCTCAATAACATGAGTCAAAGGCCTCAAAGCCCGTACAAAAAATGTGAAACAATCCATCTTAGAGGCGGCATCTGATAGGCGAAAACAGGATTTCCAAATCCATTTGTCATGATCCAATATGGATTAAGCAGTTTATTTGTTTTGACATTTCTCATTTGCTAAGTGCCTGTATGCTGGCATAATCTCCCTGTGCTACATACCTAGGCCAGAGCATTTATTATTATTTATTTAGGGGATTGATAGCCCCTTTTCCTCCAGACAAGTCATTTGAAAGCAGAAATATTCTGAAATTGGGACTGCAGGTGGTTTCACCTGATAATAGTTTAATCTCATCATTTCACTCCTGTAATGGAAAACCATGCTCTACCACCTTAGACAAGGTAGGAAGGACCTTTCAGATTTATGGAATGAACACAGCCACCCAGGAAAAGAACAGAACATCTACCCCTGATAGAAAGTGATAGAGAGTCATTTGTATTCTGGAATCTTCCTGGCCAGATATATGTCAATCTTTGCCTATTTGTCTTACTGCTGAATTGGGAATTTGGGGCGATTTCAAAACTCTTGACTAGGACTACTACTAGAGACAGTTAAAACTCCAAGAGATGGAGAGATAGAGGAAAAGATCCCTTGACTTGAACTCAGAACAATTTGATTTTGAGTATTTGGGTGACCAACTATTTGACAGGAAGCTACATAAGAAATCTGAGCTTCAGGTCATCACCCACTGCACAATGGTCATACTTTTCTCCCTGGGTTTTAGTGAAGCTTCGATCAGATATTATAGCAACATGATTATGAATGCGGGTCTGCAACCCCTTCTGCCCTCCCTTCCTGCTCTCCTCCACCCTGCAGGGTCCCTGCTCTGTGCACAAGAAACTCCCAGTTCAATGCTCTTGCTACAAAACAGATTGGAAGTGTGTGCCTGGCAATTTTTGCTTCTACAGAGGGAGTCTGGCCTTCCCTCCACAAATACTCATCACATGAGGGATTTCCTAATCAGACAGAAACCAAAGGCCGGGCAGTTAAAGGAACATGTCTGCTACCAAGTGTTCTCATCGATGCCACTCTGCCAGCCTCCAAGCCCTAGCCAATCCCGTACAGTTCTCCTCACCATATCTCCGGACTCCAGCAAGTCACAAGAATCCAGGGCTTTCGGTAGAAAGCATAAATTGCTTCCTAAGTCTCTCGCCCCAGAGATGGTCTAGGTTGAGTCTGAAGAAACCTCCGATTCCCAGTTTCCTTCCCAGAGTGGTTGGAAACGTTTCAAGCAGAGTTGTTTAGAAGGAAACATTCCTAGAGAAATCGCAGAAGACCATCCTCCTAGGTCATGTCACCCTTCAAAACTGTGCCCCTACTGGTCTAGTGGAGACGGATCACTGACCTGCGTACCCCGTCGGAGACATTCGGCCCTGCCGGACTTCTGAAATCCTGAACATTCTGCATGTTGGAGAACCCATCATATCATGAAAGCCCTGTCATCTGCACCTCCTGGCCTTGTTCCACGGCATTTTTTAAATCTAGCTGCAAGCACGTTTTCGCATAAGAACAAATTGGGGCTTTAAAAGGATATGCTGTATGGTGTGGCCTGATAGAGGAGGGGCAAGTCCAAGGCCTCCACATACATCCCAAGGTCCCGATTCATGACCCGGAGCCAGGAGGAACAACCAAGATGAACAACTAAATAAGATAAACACTTTTGCCTATCTCTCTCTTCCTCCTGCCTGTCTGCTCATCTTTATTTCTGCCTACACCTCTCCTTTAGAAAAAAAGTAATTAAAATGGTTTCTGACACATTCTGTGACTCAAAAATCCTATTAGCAATCATTTTATTTATAAAATGAGGCTTAACAAGATTGAATAACTTGTCCAAGATTATACAGCTCTTATGCAAAGGAGTGATTTTTCTGTATTGATTCCAAACAGTTGGCTAAGGACTCTGATGAGCTATGGAAAAACAAAGAGCAGAGGATATAACAGACAAGGAATAAAAGATGCAAACCCCAGTTTCTATATCTCTAAAACTGGAGGATTGGACTTGGTTCCAAGTTAAGGCAGCATTCATGAAGTAATGCCCAGTTTCCTCCAAAGTCTCCACTGGGAAGCAGTGATCAGGGCATGGGGAAAAATTAAATGCACAATACTCCAGGAAATGAAGGAAAATACCAAAGGATGTATGGAGTTTGGGAGTGATGTCTGGTAGGAAGAAAATAGGTGGAGATAAAGTTGTCAAGAAAGGTACTCTCTGAGATCTGTGTCGTTCTCCAAAAGAGAGTCATCTGTCCTCATTTCATGACAGGAAGGCGTCAGCACTTAGGTCCAGTCTGTCTTCCTGTCAGCAGCTTGCACTTAGGACAGCGACATTGTTTTAAAGAGCTCCATGGCCACGCACGTGTCTCAGGTGTTGTCATTGGGAAGGGTCCTGGAGGCACCATGTCCACAGTGACACAAGACTCATTGTTATGCCAATAATCAAGAGAAAGAACATTGAATCCAAAAAGACAGAGCTCAGAGAGTTCTCCTGGTGGGAAACCCACAGGGCATCCATTTATATTAATGGAGGTTTTTGAGAGGCAGAAATAGCAGGCAGTTATTCTTGTATTTCCCAGAACAGGCAGAGAATTCTGGGAAAAGAGTGTCACCTCTTCTCACACCATTTATGGTCAGGGTTGGATCTCTTATGGTGCCAAGGGGTGTGAAAGTCAGTATGCTAATGACATGCTAATGAGGAAGGGATGTGCTAAAATCAAAGTTGGGTTCTCTGCCAGGTGCTACTCACTGACTTGAGCCAGGTCAGACTTGGAAGACATTCTTAAGTCAAAAGAATTCTCACCAGCATCATTGACTAGCTGTTCAGACTCAGCCCAAGCTGGGCCATTCCGAAAAATAATTGAAAAGTGGAAAATGACTGGGCTGCTTTAGTTTAGTCCCACCCTATCATTTCTTCACTGTGGACTGTGGCCATAGCTAGTCACTATCAGTATTATTTGATCTCCTTTAAAAGTTACATCCTCCATGTGACTGCCTCCACGCCACTATATTCACCCCACACACACATTAGCAATACTCCCTTAATAAGCATTCTAGAGGACCTAGAACTTCAAAACCTTAATGACCAAGTAAACATCATTTCCGGAAATAAAATAAGACCACCCAAATGAGAACAAGCAAAATCTGCAGCATCAGAAAGGGGGCAAGACGTTTAGAAGGGAAACACAGAACAGAGAACTTTGCAATTTAAAGAAGAGAGAATTTTGCTAGGTTTTTTAAGATATACATCTTTCCCCCACATGGTCCCCACCCCCTGCACATAAAATTAAAATACATCTTTTGTCTTATGTTGACTTAACTGTTATCCAGACCTAGCAGGGTAGAGGAAGATTCACTTACTCCCCGATAAATTTCTACACTGGTTGCTAGAGATAATGGTGGGATTTCCATTCGGTTTGACTTATAGGCTGGTTTTCTGGGCTGGTATCTGTAAATAATAGGTTGGTTTTCAGGACTGGTTGCTGCAGATATCTTTTATATAAATGATCTGGCCATTTTTTATATAGTCAGTCTATCAAATTTATTATACTTTAGGATATGCAAGTAAAGACAGATAGGGGAAACTCTGGTCTCAGAATATACCAGAAATTCTAATTTTTATCACTTAAAGGTGTCTTTAAAAACAACCATGAACTACTACGGGAGATCTGGGCACAGTTACTCAATCCATATACAAAGCATATAGGAGAAGAGTCCATCTAGTCCAGGAGAACTTCCACTGTACGCATTCTGTTTTGAAGATACAAGACCTGATTTTTGGCCTGAGATAGGTTTTTAACAAGTACCAGAGTGAACACTGAGAGCAGACAGAGGAAGACTTTCTATTTATTTCCTAGCTACTGGCAAATATTAAAATAAGACCAATGCATCTTCAAAGTTGGAGAAATAGTAATCCTTCGTTTTTCTTATAAATGATATTTCTACAGCAACAAAAAGGAAAATAGCAACTATACACTAAAGACTCCAAGGAATCATATCTCTGAAAACTACTTGCTACAAATAAAAGAAGAAATTTTAGAAAAATATTTATTTTTCTCCAAGATATGCAAGAAATAATAGACTCCATTAAAAGAATAATAATATAGACTATGACACCCTAAAAAGAAATCAAGGTAAGACAACATCAAAGATTGAGGTTTAATATAAAACAAGAAAAGCATGAGAACTTCTCTAACACCTTGAATAAAATTTGCAAAGGAAATTATCTTTAAAGAGAATATTTTACATATATTTAACTCCTAGGCTAGGAAAAATATAAGAAGTTACCACCGAATGCAAAGGAAAAGATTTCAAACAATTAGAAGATGATAAAATGGATGGAAAAGTAACAAATAAAGCTCAAAAGAAAAATTTATGTTCAGAAAAAATTTTTTAATTCATTGAACTAGAAAATAAATCCTGCATCTATAGATCAAAAGCATTCTCATCCCAGGGAAAAAAATATAAAAGTTGCCATAAACATTTATTTCTAAAATAAAGAAAAAATCTGGTTTTCAACAAAAGAAGAGACATTATATTAGCTTGATGTTTCTTCTCTGTCAGACTAGATTCCTGAAGACAATACACTAGATCTATAAGAGTTGGATAAGAAGTCAGAGAACTTCGTACAGCAAACTAGTTGTTTCTTCACAAAGGAAGATCTTTTCAGACATGCTAGGGAACTGAAAAGAGCCAACAATACACAGAACAGCATAAAATCCTGAGATTGTACACTGAATAAAAGTAACTGCTTTGTAGGTCTAAGCATTGTTTGCAAAGGAGACAAATTAATATAAAATCTTTAAATTACCTTTACCAAAATAAGGCAAATTGCGAACACAAATTTTATGGTTTACTAATAATGCTATGTCCAATAAAATTCATGCTTATTAACAAAATAGCATAAATGTAAAAGTTTGCTAAAAATGTGCTGAGTTTCGCTTTCCATAGGGCAGAGTAAGAAGTTATATGGCTGATCATTGATAATTAGAAAAAATTAGGTTAGATTGTGCTATTTTGTGTGTTGGAAAAACTTAAAGAATAATCATCCCTGGAATTTAAAACAGGGTACACACCTGTTTTCCAAATAATGACAGAACGAAAAAGTCAGGTTCAAGAATCTGCAAAAAAATGAAAATAGTTAATAATGATTTAATGCTCACTCTGGGCCAGGTGTTATATATATTTGCTTTTTTGCTTTTTTATTTATACCTTAACAAATATTCTAGGAAGCAGTTGTTATGTGTAGTTATTAATATCCTATCTTATCAATAATTGAGTGCAGTTAAACTAGAGTGACTAATGCTGACAATTTAAAATAAAAACAGCCACTGACTTACAAGGACACTTACAAGGAGACTAAGTTATTTATCCAAAAGAAAATTGGGCTTTGATAATCACCTTTCTGTGCTCATCCCCAGAAACACCCATCCCCAGAAAACTGAATGCTGCTGCTGCCATGGATGCCCAAAACTTCTTTGGAAGGTGTGTAATTCTTCACTGTTTTTTTTTTTTTTTTACTGCCAATTACATAATATGCTTCTCTTATTATAAAGTGGATTCTACCCATATGTCATCTTGTATATATTTGTGATTGACTAGAAAAATCAGTGAAACCTCTTCACAAAAGCACAGTTAAGCACATTAAAATCCAACCATAACTGTACTAAAGCAATGCTACGAATTTTTCTATTTGGGGATAACATTTAAGTTCAGAAATATTCCATAACTTATTTAATATCAAATAACTAGTAAGTGTTAGACTGGCCATATTAACTCAGAAAGTTGTGCTTCAGTGCTAACAATGAGCCATAAAATATGTTGCCTGCTCGATATGGTTACTGAGAGCTTTTAATATTCCAGGAACCATGTCTTTATTTTATTTAACCTTCCAGTAGCTCTATGAGGTAAGGAAGATCATAAAAAAGAGAAGCGGAAAACAGAGTTAGCAAACACATCAGCTTACTAGTGACTAAAATCTTTTATTAAGCACAAACAGTCATGGATATGACTTTTCATTTATTCGTATGTAGTTATTTAGTGTGGGGCTTAATAATAAATGATGCAAACCAAAAAAGTAAAAGTAAATAATTAAAAAGAAACACAAGATATAAGGAAATGAGCATAACAAGAAAGCCTAGGAGACAAGATTAAGATCAAAAGAAAACAAAATCTCATATTAAATATATCAAAAATAAAAAGGAGAATCTCACATTAAAATTAAAACAATCAACAAATGTACATTTCACGTTACATCAGAATGATATTCAATAGTATAAATAGCCCTGCATAATTATATTTCAAATAAATATATTTGCGTATATAGGTAAACTCCTTCAATATACCAGTGTCAATGTATTATAGATCAAGTAGATAAAAAGACACAGCTAATTAGAATAATGTAAACAATGCCTTAATCCTAGTCAAGCTAAATGAAGTTTTTCACTCTACAGAAAAATCAACCAAAATTTGACAAATCGATCTTAAACTTGGCCAAACAAAATTTCTGTTCTAAAGGCAAAAATGATATAGTCCAGATTATCCGATTATAAAACTATAATTGTAAGTCAATTTTTTACATAATTCAAAAAAATTTGGATATAAGAAATTATTCAAAGACTTAACTACAGACAAGAGAAAAAATAATGCAAAATAAAACATTAGGAAGTCACCAAGGGGGTAGTTTACATTTTAGAATGCCATACTGTTTTTAAAAAGAAAAAATGCTAACATAATTTTCAAAATTAAAAAGACATTAATCAAATGTGATAAACTTGGGAACAGAAGCATTCATGTTCTTTGATGTGTAGCAGAAAACACTGAATCCTTATGATTTGACACATAGGTTAATAAATGACCACAGGAAAAAATTAAATGAGTATATAGTATTACCAAGGTTGCTTTTTAGGATGTAAGTTAAACAACAAAAATGCTAAATGAAGAAAAAAAGTCATAAACAGTAAAGAAAGCAAAATAACAAAAATAGAATACTTTGAATAATTTCATGTTAACAATTTGATCTATTTCAAAGAAATGGAGTTTATCCCAGAGCAATATTGAATAGTCAATGAAAAGGAGGCACAAAATGTGACATCTACAAATAAAACATGAATGGGGAAAAAACTACTTCTCATATGTTTCTGGACACATGAGAGAGCTATGTCAATGTTTAACACACTAGATCTTTGTAGACATTTATGTCTTTCAACACCAGGGAAAAAAGATAATCTGAACAATTTATCTTATAAATCCACCATAATCTTAATAACCTGCAATTGATAAAAAAAAAAAAACAGAAGTTAGAGATCAATCTCATGTATTTCTGTACGTACATGAGAAAGTCCTAACTGAAATGTACAGCCCACTGAGGTCACAAACGTGTGTATACTTTAATAAGGATTTTAGCACCAAAATATACTAATAATTCGAAGAAGAAAAACTTTGGAGTTTCCTTGATTTTTGGTTTCAAAAAAGATAATTATGTTTAATCATTTTTGATTTTATAAACTTTTTTAAAATCTAGGAATGAAGACATGAGACATGGTGACAATCTCATACCAAAAGTCATTGCCATTAAGTCAATGAGAGTCACCCTCATTCTTTTTCAGGTTGTTCTAGATTCTACGATGCAACGAAAAATAGATGACAGTCACTAAGAAGAGACTCACAGTGTCATTAATGACCAAGATGGCTATATATGCAGAAAATCTACATAAATAAACTGAAAAATCTCTTTCAACACCTGAGAGTAGGCTATCCATTCATACTGTTTTAAAAAGGACAGTATCATTTTTCCATATTTCCCAACCAGCCTTCATTTGAATATAAATGTCAATTTTGTCCCATTTTTAATAAACCAGGGCCTTCTTTAACACAGGGCAAAAGGGCAATTAAGTTACCCCACACCCAGTCTGTTAAGAGGGTCTTTCTGCCCTGCATTAAGTCAACCCTTGCCAGCACTGCCTGTGATACTGCTGTTCTTGCCCCTTGTGGGGAAACAAGAGACGCATACACACCTTTTTCCTCGAAGGTTGGAGAACACCACAGCATGGTTAAACGGCAGACGTGCACTACAGGGGTTATCGCTGGACCCGTGGGGGTTATCTCTGACACTGTGGTGGTGATCTCTGGCACTGAACCAGTAATTGGGCATTTCTGGCTCTGGGATGGAACATACAAAACAAATATACAAAAATCAAGTTTTTCAGTATACCAATAATAAACTTGTAGTTTTTTCATACACACTCAATCTGATGACATTTTTCTAGATACTTTATTGTGAAAAATTCTTTTTCTACTATATGCTCTAAACACTGTGTAAGAAAATATGAATAAATTATCAAAAGCACCCATGTTTCTGTATGTATACGGAGAAAACACTGATTCCTTGCAACCCAACCACAGGCTAAAGACAATTCCAATTAAAATCTCAAACTTGAAACTTAACAAAATGATTTTCAAAAGCATAAAAATTTTCAAGAATACAAATCGGTGGCTGACTAAGAAATATTTTATAAAGAACATCATTGGAAGAGGACATGATTGCTAAAATAATAAAATATGAATTTAAATGTTTTCAGTTTAGCAAAATGCATATATCATATCTGCCAGATTAAAAATCTAACAACAAAAACATTAAGATCCTAATGGCAACTAGAGAACAAACATAACCAGAAATTCATGAAAGAAAATATTTAAATGACCTAATATTGGGAGTGGGGATGGAAGGAGGGATCACCATGATTAGCTATTATGTGTTTGTTCAACTATGAAATATTCCTCACGCCTATTAATTTGCAAATATAATACTGACAGTATAGTTAGAGGTGTGATAAAACACTTCATTGCCAGTAGAAGTAGAATACCTTTCTAGATTGTGATTTGAAAATGTGGAGTGAGTAAGGAAGGAAGGGAGGGAGAGTAAGACACAGGAAAATTAAAAAAATATTTGCAGCATATCAGGATTATGAGATTCTGTGTATTCTTTATACTTTTGTGTGCTTCTCAAATTTTCTATGTACGTATTTACTAATAATAAGAAATGTGTAATCATATAAATATTATTTGTAATTCATTTAACAATAGAAAAAGGTATTGAAATAGAAAGCTAAGTGACTTCCAGTTATGAATGATTATGTTGTGATAATGTAACCATTAAGTTTCTCACTATTATGTCTCAGTACAGAAAAATCATGAGCATCTAAACCGCCTTTCAGACCACTGATGGTCCACCATGAATTTTAAGTCTCTATATCCTTAGTCTAGTTGGACATTACACTTTTACTTTTCTTGTTTCAGTACAGTGCACTATGAACAAAATTCTCCTGCACATTCTAAAATGGTGTTAGTGTGAAGAGAGAATGAAAATAATTAATTGCTTAGGACATAGTTGAAAATCCAAAATATTATTTGGACTCTTCAATTAGGAAAACAAGACTTACAAGTTATCTTTAACAAGTAAGTTAGAAATACCGGTGAAACAGAGATTTGGTATGTAGACTGATTAAATGGTGAATGTATAAAGCTGAATTGAGAACGAGCCATAGAATCTGAGTTAAATAAAAAAGCAGGGAGAAGTGTCTGGATAGTAATGTCTATGATTTTGTTTAGATATTAGAAAGACCTATGTAATCTAGATTTAAAAGAAAAAGAAAATACTTTAAAAATTTGCTTACTTAGTCCCATTAAAGGCAAGATTGCTTTGGGGAAGAATGTTACTTAGATTAGAGACGCCATTATTTCCATCTGTTTTCAAGATCATCTTTTACTACAGGGACAAATTCCCAGTCTAATTAATCTGCTTATCAGTTCCTATTCAATTGTTCAGTTGGACCAATTTTTTGTTTGTTTTTCATTATATTCAGTCTCATCTCAAGAGTTTGTCTTAATTGGTTGAGTGGTCTTAGATGGAACTTGGACATCTTTTTTTTTTTTTTTTTTAGTTTGAGCTTTTTTTTCCTTTTATTTTTCTTTTTCTTCCAACCCTGAGTCTCAAACTGAGGTCCATGACTCTCATAGCCTGTGTCTTAATTTCCTGAGCTACAGTGGGGGTGGTGGGAGAAACAGAGAAAATTAATGAGATAGACATTCATCAGTTCACATCTATTATGCAGAATATGATTATTGATTTTGTTTCTTTTGAAAAACAAATCAGTTTATTGACAGATGAAATTTTCAATGATACAGAGAAATAAAATTTGAAAAGAAAAAGATGCAGATAATTTGCTAAACTATAATAAAGCTGAATTGTAGCCTCCAAGCAGGTTTTTGAATATATATGATTTAAAGAATTGACTGAACATGCTTGTTTCTCTGTGCCTGGGTAAACATAGGCAAATACACTTGCCAGTCACTTCAGTACAATAAAATGAAGATGTAATTGATGGACTTATATTTCATCTCAAATCCATTGCTCATATTTATTGCTTAGTTGAGAATTTAAAAATTGAGATTTCTTCATTTTCACAAGTTCACTATTCTTTGGGACTCTAAAGAGAATACCTTTAAAATTTGCTTATTTAGTCCCAGTAAAGACAAGATTGCTTTAGGGGAGAATGTTACTTAGAATAGAAACTCCATTATTTCCATCTATTTTCAAGATCATCTTTTACTACAGAGACAAATTCCCAATCTAATTAATTTGCCTTTCATCACTCAGTTAGAATATTCCAGTTTCCCAAGTATTTATAAAACTTGAGTAAATCATATACAGTTGATTCAATGAAATAGCTATGCTCTCTATTAACTATTCTCTCCAATAAGTTGCTTACCTCAGACACAGGTTTGAATCAATAAAAAATATGGTGATTCATTGATTTCAAAATAATTTGGTGAATCCCTTTAAATTTTAAATTTCAATTCATAGTCAAATCTTTTTTCATATTTTTCCCACCATGTGCAATTTTTCAATTGACCTTATTCCATATAAATCAATAAGTCTGTAATACATCTTAATTCATACTATTTTGTTCAGCTCGTCAACAGGTGCTTTGAAATGATCACATCTTAAACTTCCTCTCTCCAAATTAAATGTGACTTCTTTATAATTTTTTATATAAACTATTCCTCTTACCTCCTAATTCATTCTTTGTTCATCTTGAACACTGTTATTTTCAATCTTCTTTTAAAAATTCTGTTAAACATTCTATATAATTCACTAAATCATCTAGTATTTAATACAAATGGATTGCATGATATGTATATATACCAAGTTCCATGGTGGCCAGTAGTTCCGTGGTGGAAAATAGTAGGTAAATAACTTGAATAACTACCTGAATGTGCTGAGATCACTTCTCCCCTTGCTCTGTTAGGACATCCATGCCCTCTTCACAGTTATTTGTTTTCTGTACAGTGATACTGAGCTTAGTGTGACTGATTCTGACCCAAGGATGCCCTCTGATTAGATTAGTTTACTGCCATAATTGTTTAGATAATTTCCACTTTTTAACGGATTTTGGTTTTAGTCCCATGGTTTTAATACACAAGTTTTCTAATTAATGAAAGCCACTGTGAATCGCTGATGTTCCATAGCAAAATCTTTAGTGGCTTACTTTAACTAAAGGAGTCACATGCTGGAGGTAGCTTGAAAAATAGTTCTGTTACTCTTCAGTCCTAATCCATTCAATTAGCCATTTTTTTCTTGAGACACACTGTGCTCAGAACCCATGTGACAGGCGAGGACTGTGAGAAACAATTTTACCTATGTGAGGCAACAGATTTTATCACGTTTTTCACTCCTTGATTTGACCAACCTTGATAATAATTTATCAAAAAGGAAAGAAAATATTACAGCAGATAAATATAATCAAAATAGACTAAAGCATGGGTGAAGGATCAGGACTCTGGAAAAATATCTACAGAATCAAACAGGTTTACTTAAGGTCCTGGTGTTTTTAGAATATATTGACAAATTCAGACCCTCTGTTCTATATGCTCCACCCTTAATTGGTACTGACACATCCAGGTATAATTTAAAATTAGAGATGGAGTCAGTACAGTTTAGTGAGACAGAAAATAGAAAATAAGTTTCTGGAGAAAAACTAATTGTTTCTCTTGTGAAAAGCATGATGGTTTCGCAATCACTGACCTTGTTCGTCAATATGACTGCCTCCGCCCAGCAACGGGTCCCGCAGGAAAGAGCCTCACAGTAAGGTCAGAAGCACATCTAACCCCCTTTAAAACTCCTTCCTAGAAGAGGCCTCTACCACTTCTGCTCATATCCCTTTGACAAGAACTGAATTATATAGCCATACCAGCTGTGAAGGACATTGGGGGATTTCATTTTTGTCTTGGAAAAATGTGTGCTCAAAAGCTAATCTTTGGAAGGTCTATGATTACAGAAAGAAAAACGGATATTGAGGAAAATCCATCTTCATCTGACAGAGAATGAGTTATTTTTATTAAATAATGATACGAATAATTTAATGACACATTGGACTATGGTCACTTTTTCTTACACTCACTACACTTTCAATAGGATTGAATGATTTGTTTGCCCTAAAAACAGTTATAACAAAACCATAACTCTAGAAGGGATACTATTGAGAACAATACATTAATTTATCATGATTATCCTAAGTATGTATGAATTCAGAAAAATCAGAGTGCATTGCCCATGCATAGAATTCCTTGTAGAAAAATAAAACGTATATTAAATTTCATGAAAACAAATTACTTCAATTTAATGTTTTGAGAAACACATGAAAATATACATCCCTTCCCTGACTGCACTTTGACATTACCTGGGAAACTTCCCCTGTTGTTGCTTCTATTTGTCCTGCTTTTTGTAATAATTCCAATATGCAGCACAAACCTGAGACCAATTAATCCATAAGTGGGAGGGGATATCAAAGAGAAGCTGAACCGAATCTTTTAAACATACCTTCTAGACCACAGGACCCCGTCTATAGTAATTGTTAATGAAGCCTTGGAATATGAGCATTAAATAGTGTAATGCTGATGCTTTTAATTGCACTCAAGAGTAAAGTACAATTAAGAAAATGTGTGCTGTGATTGATCTCTCTGTATGTGGAAGACTCTTACACAAAACAAAGTCACAAAGGTGAATTAAATAGAGTTCTGACATTCCTTTAAAATCAGACCTCTTTTTCTTTTCCAGGTTAATTATCTAAAGCAATTACAATGACATAGCATGTACAACAGAGTACTTTTTAAGTGGAGAAGAGGAGACTACAATGCCCCCATGTGATAGGAAATGTTAAGATTTAGTTAAGATCTTTAATGTCTTCAAAAACAAGTTTCAGCTCATCCTGTTGGGATGAGGTGGCCAGGTATCTTAGAGGTACCCACTGTTCTTTTAGCTAGTCAGGATTTGGGGTAATCCAAGCCTTCTTATGTGATGGGGCAGGAGTCAGAGGAAAAGCCTTTCCCCTTAAAAAAAAAAAATGTAGGGGTAAAGCATGAAAAGATATGGCTGCTAAGTCAATTCTGCTCTGATTACCAATATGACTTCTAGTAACTTGCTCCTTCATTTGACCACTGGTGTCCAGGTCCCCTTTGAGCTCCAGAATCCTAAGTTTCTACTCAGTAACTATTCTACTTGGAAAGAAAATTACTAATTCAGATTTCCTGCACAAATAATTATATTAGTCCTTCCCTGAACACAGGTCACACCACAGTGACAGCAATAACTAGAGGGAAAATCTTTCCTTGGAGTTTCTCCCAGGTCCCCCTGACAATTCAAATACATGAAGTTAAGAGAATGTGGTTAGAATGTACTTGGGGTTTATGCACATAAAACAGAAAACATCTGGTCTGAGTTCCTCCTTCTACAGTCTCTAGGGTGCTCAACTGCTTAAAGCGCGAGGTCTTCTGAGAGGTATTTACAGGTCGTGAGATGTATAGTTTTCCAATGGTCCCAAGAGCAAAACTAACTTCCGAATGGGTGTTGGAAGTGTTGAGATTCCACAGAGAAAATTCTCATAAGCATCTGGATACTGAGGGTCAGTCTGAAAAGAAGGACTGGGAAACCAGAAGACTCAGGGAGTGAAACGAGCTTGAGTTTGTACATGCACTTCCAGAATGAAGAACCAGAGACATAGTTAAGTCACTGCAGCCCACAGCCTTGAAGAAAGAGTGAAGATCCTTGACATGTTGCAGTAAGTTGAAGCAACCTGATAGGGACTCTGAGAATTGGAATAAAGTTCATTGGCAAGACAACGAGAATCCATGGAAACATGAATCAGAAACTGGAGGCCCAAAATGACCTACAGGTAGGGCCAGATAAAAGAAAGGCTGATAATTAGACATAGAATGGACTGGGCATATTGTGCACCAAATATCCCACCCACCCCACCCCATCCCCATTGCTTTCTAGAGAACCCCAGTTCCCCAATTTTGTTTGGGGCAGCAATCCATAAGGCTAGAAAATCTTTCTGACAACCTCAACTGGAGTAGAAGGGTACAGGGGTGGGGAACTTGTCCATCAGGTAACTGTGACTCAAGTGATGTAGGCAAGTTTCTATGCCTAAAGATGCCATCTTCTCCCCAGTAAGAACAAATGGAAACCTCTGAAGGAAGCAGACAGATGGCTCCTCCTCTTCTTCCAAGCTAGGGCCAGGGGCTCCATCTTGCAGCCATGGGGTGGTGGGAAGGAAGATACAGCCATGTGGTAACGGGAGAAGGAGGTTGATACATGGGACATTGCAGAGTCACTAGACAATCATGGATTTTATGCTACAAGGATATATAAAGCACCACTTGATTAATTCAAATTACAGACAGACTATAACATTCAATAAACCTAACAGCTCATTAATTACAGTTTAATAATACTTCATGACTCTGCAATGTTGAAGAATTGGGAAGCATTAAAAACCTATACAACAGACCATTTCCTGTTCTTCGGACATCTGCTCATAGGAAGCAAGTAAGCACCTCTTGTTGATCATGTCATTCCCCTTGAGATTAAAAGAGGAAATTTTTTAAGTCTTCGAAGAGTCAGTTGAACTCAGAGCTTGATACATGAGACTAAGGGCTTCATATCTCCTTCCTGAGCAGGAGGGTATTTCTGTCATTTCTATAAACAATGAAGAAAAGGTAGAAAGGGACTACAATTAGATTTATTCCAGGGCCCTGACATTTCAGATGATATTAAAACTACAAACTGGCACTTAAAAATGATGAGAAACTCTCAGGAGACAAGCACATCTGCCTCAGGTAGCTGATTAAAGTTTGAAAGGAAGCATTAAGACGCAGTGGTTACAGATAAGCTTGAAAAATTTCAGATTAGTTGGAGACAAATAGGAAAATACAATTTTTCCGGTTCATGAGGAGGTATCATGGCCCAAACACCTGGCTGCTTGAATAAATAAACTCCCTTGGGTTGCAAAGCATTGATTGCTTGAAATGGGTAGCATGGGACTTCTGTGGGGGCTGGCCTCAGCCATCAAGGATGTGGTTAAGCCTAGTGACAAGCAGCATTGGCAGAATGCTAGGGGAGCACCAATGGAAGTACAAAAAAAAGAAAAGACCACCTTAGTCCAAGAGTTATTTTTATTAAGAAATTTTCAGAGAAGTTTTAATGCCAAACAGGGTTTTCAAAGACACTTCCACCAAAAAGTGTGCTTCAGCAATCCTCCTCTTTGTCCAGGGGGACGCTTTGATTCCTCATAGACCCAAGGGGTCTTGAACCCTGGTCAAGGGCCACAGCCAGCCTGACCTAAAAACTGACTGCTGCTTGACCATTGCTGGCTCAGGGCAGACCAGCAGAGCAAATGAGGCAGCTGAGAACCAGGACCTGAGTGGCAGAATGCCTTATCAGTGCCTCTAAGACACCATCACCTCCTGATGCACCCAGGAAAAAAGGGAAGCCACGCTAATATGTGTGAATGGACACAGGACTGTGAGTGAGACAGTTTTGAGAGAGACTTTTTCCCACACTGCTAAGAACTTGGTTGAAAGTCTCCAGTGAGAAATTATGTCAGGAAGCCTCCACTTTAACAACGGTGAAAAGCACTCTGTGGAAATAAATCCTCAATTTCAGCTATGATGGCATTGAGTAGATGAAGAAAACCCTAGCAACACACTCTTTGGAAGAGGGAAAGTGTCACCTGAACATGACACAGAATTACCTTCGGAGTTCAACTTTTCTCAAAAACAGAGGTGGCACCTTATCCCATTGTCTGAAATCTCAGAACCTGGTCCTCTGTGTTAAAAGGGTCTCATGGTATGTCTGTTGCAGGGAATCAGGGAAGATTAAGTAAGATGATGTCAGCAAAGTGTGGGGCATGTCAGCAGTGAAATTTATGCATATTTACATTTTCTCAGGGTTAATTCCTCATGTAGTAAACATCGATAGCATAACCTACATAAACAAAAGCTCTTTGGAATCCTCAAGAAAATTTAAAAGTGCAGAAAGAACCCAAGATGAAATAGTTTGAAGATTGCTGCCTTAATACGAAAAAATGTCTTATCTGCATCCCTATTTGCATTGCATAGCAACACAATTCACAATAGCCAAGACATGGAAACAACCAAATACCTGTCAACAGATGACTGGGGAAGAAAGCTATGATATCTATCATGGAATTCTATGCACCAATTAAAAAAAATGAAATCATTCTTTTCAATAACCTGCAGCAATTAGAGGTAATCATGCTAAACAAAATAAACCAGAACGAGACAGAGACTACAAGATGATTTCACTCATATGTTAACTATAAAGAAACAAAACAGACAAACTCCAACAAAATTCATAGCATACAAAACTGTGATGGGGGAGGGGCAAGGGAAGAAAGGAGCTAACAGATTGTTGGTAAATGATACTGGGACTCTGGTGGCAGGTGTAATGAGAAATGTTTACAGGTTGAGATGTCAATGCATTATCCTAAAAAGCATACAGCTTTGTGAAATAATAAGACAACTTTAAAAAAAGTAATATTTGGCTATATTGATCCTTTTGTACTTGTCTATGAATTATTCAAGATATAAACAATGCTAAGCAAAATAATAGATCCAAATAGATCCATGTCTTCCTCTGCAGAACCTGAGAATGTATTACCTTATGTGGCAATGGAAGATTAAGATTGCAGATAGAATTGTTTGCTAATCAGCCGATTTTATGAGAGAGATTATTCTGGATTGTCCAGATACAAGAGCAAGGTAGAAGGGTCAGTCTCAGGGTACTTGGGTGTGGGGAAAACTGTTGGGGGCAGGGAGTAGGAGCCAAAGAAGAAGTGGGAGTTGGCAGAACATCAGGAACACCATGTCCAGAACACTGGGCGAAGGCCACAGTGGAAAACCACTGGGGCTAAGTTCCTGTAACTGTTTACTTCCAAGAACAAGAAAGTACAGTTATATAGCAAAAGAACAAAAGGCTGAATAAGCAAATCTAATGTAAAAATAAAATTGCTTGCATAAGCTGCTTGAGGCAGTTCCATGACTTCAATAAATAGGTAGAAGGTAGGGTATTCGAGGCTCTCAGTCCTTGAGACTGTTAGCGCCCTGGCCCCACTTTCTATCGCACTCCGTGTTTCTTATTCTGCTACGGCATCCACTTTTATTCCCTGTTCACCGGGAATAATACTGCAGAAAACCCGACCAGCCTTTGCTAACCTTGAAGACTGGAAGAGGCCACAAGCCAAGAGAATGCACAACCTCTAGAAGCTAAAGGACTAACAGACTAGCTTCTCCACTGCAATCTTTAGAAAGGAACGCAGCCTTGCCAACATCTTGATTTTATACCAGGGGTATCCTTTTCAGACTTCTAAACTTCATAGCTGTCAGATAACAAGTTTTTGCTGTTTTAAGTCACTGAAAATGAGGAATCTTACCTGAATCCTACGATCCTAGCCCAAAAAAACAATGTTAAGACATCATGCCACCATTTTGTTCTCCAGGTAACAGCTCACTAGAAAGATTCCCCTTCCCCTTATGGTTTAGATAAGACTCAAGGAAGCCCCCTCTACTTATCAAGACAAGACCAAAGACCTCCCAATTCCTATGATTAAATAAACTATTTGTCCACATTGTCAAATGGAACAAAGAGCATGTTAGCAGAAATCAGTTAAATTTCTCTCCTGTCTCCTACACATAATGTCCTCTTTGAAGTCCCCTTCTAAGAAGAGATGGACTTCAGAGTGGAATATTCTCTAACTCTAACCTACTGTTCTATTCAGTCACCCTCTTCTTCATCTCATGTCCCACATCTAATCTATATAGATTTGTGCATAGCTCCTAACAAATGAGAAGCTTTTTTGTTTTTGTTTTTTATTGTTTTTTTGTTTTGTTTTGCTTTTGTTTTGTTTTGTTTTGTTTTTTGCCTGACCTTGGAGATACTTGCAGATCATGGTCAGATAACTGTCCCGATCGCAATAGAATCTCATTTCTCTCACAACAATCCCTTAGAATAAAATGTCTTCTCACCAAGTGACACTTTACCATTTTGGTTAGTTACCCCTACTAAATTTACAGTAATTTTTTACGGCACCAATATGAAACTACATTTGCCTAGCTCAGCTAGCACCAGTATACTTCCCAAAGCCATCTGGGAGAATGAACCTAACTGGAGTATAAGATGATAACATTTTTCTCCTCTCAATCATAATTTGTATCAAATTGCTGGTATGGACTGGCTCATAGCAAAGGTGGTATATATTTGAGATTCGAGGAGATTTTATGATGATGAGAATATTTGATGAATCAAATCAATGATTCTTCCATCTAGATTTACAGGTGGTATCTAGCAGGAAGTTTTAAAGAATCATTTAATATTCCTCAGTAACCCAGAGCTCGGGCCATGACAACGGGGCCTCCTGGGTAGCCCAAACAATAGGAGTGCACTTGATAATTTAAAATATTTTCTAATTCAAATCTGCATGGGGGAATTCTTTTTAAATTTTTATTCAAAGATTATTTCATCATAATATTATATACATTTAAGGTGTTCATTGTCATAAATATATGTATATAATACATTACTTTTGCTAACAGTAGTCCAATTCCATCTTCCACCATATAATTGACCTTTTCACCCAATTTTCTTGCCTCCCAACCCTTCCCTTCTAGTAGGGACTAATTTGATTCTAAAGTGTATTTTGCTTGATTTGGTCTATTTGTTTCAGTTTTTCTATAAATCACATTTGCATGAAATACAATATCTGTCTTTCTGACTTACCTTACTAAGCATATTTACCTGTAGGTCCATCCATCTATATTGTTGCAAATATTTCATTTAAAAATAAAATAATAAAAATTGGAAAATGAAAATAAATCAAACCATTCCATGGAGTGAAAAAATAGAAAAACAATCTTCTCTCAATTGTAATACTGTGAAACCCTTGAGGAGTACCTCCAGATCTTATGATATGAAATATTTACAAGAATTTTCTTTCAGTCTAGATGACTTTGTTTTCATGTTTGCATTATTTTGAGTTTTGGGATATACAATGCATACAATGCTGATAACTGATATTTTAAAGTTGTGAAGTGAAATCCTTTAGTTCTCAAGAAAGAAACCTTTAGGGATTCACAGGACATATTTAAAGTGAAAATAAAGGTATACCAACCAAGAATAGTCTTCCCCATAGGCTATCATTCAGAATTGAAGGAATGATAAAAGGTTTTATAGACAAACAAAAGTTAAAGGAATTTATTGTCACTTAAACTAGCCTTGCAATAAATATTAAATGTACTTTTATAAAATAAAAAGGAATCGTATTCACAGGCAAGATACCAAAATTGTAAAGAGGGAAGAAAAATATTAAACCTGTGGAATTTTAGAATGAATTTGAATTTACTTTGATTTCAACCTAAAACAGGTTATAAATGAACAGTATATGCAAACCTCACAGTAATATACATGTACATATATATGAATTAAATTAAAAAATTAAAAGGGAACTCAAACATAATGCAAAAGGAAACCATCAAAACAGGATAAAAGGATAAAAGAACACAAACATGTTGTATAATCACCTAGAAGTCAACTAACAAAATGGCAACATATACTACTTAATAAATACTCTGTAAATGGTATAAACTCACAAATTAAAAAGCACAGAGTGGCTGAATAGATTTAAAAAAAAAAACTCAAGCTTCTGCTGCCTACAGAGAGTTTATTAATCTCTAAAAAACAGATATATATCTAAAGTAAAAGGTTGGAAGTCAATCTTACCAGGAAATGGTGACCTGAAAAAGGTAGTACCAACTGTAATTATATCAGATAAAGTTGACATCCAACTGAAAAAGGTAATAAGAGACAGAGGTGTACATTATATAATGACTATAGGGTCAATTCAATGAGAGGATATAATACTTTATTAACATATGATGGAGCACCAAAATACATAAACAAATTACTAACAGAACTAAAGAGAAATAGAGACAGTAACACAATAATATCTAACTTAAACACATCAACAAAACAGAATTAACAAAGAAGCAATAGCCATGAATGATTAAATAAATGAAATGGCTTAACAGACATTTACAGAACACTTCATCCGAAAACAACAGAGTTTATAATCTTTTCAAGTATATATGGACTATTCTCCAGGATAGACCATATGTGGCAACACTAAACAAAAGTCAATGAATTTGTCAAGATGGAAATCACCTCATGTACATTCTCCAATGATAATGCTGTATATTAAAACTCAGTCATAAAAGTAAAACTAGAAAAATCTCTAATATGTGAAGACTAACCAATACATTCCTGAATAACAACTGGAATGAACTAACGAATGAGAAAATTAAAGGAAAAATTTTAAAATATCTGGAAATAAACAAAATGAACACATAAGTCATCCAAATGTATGTGATGTAGCAAAAGTGGCACTAAGAGTAATATCCATGTATTACAAGCTCACATTAAGAAATATACATATCTATATCTATATCTATATCTATATAGATATAGATAGATATTAAGCAACCTAATTTTCTACCTAAAAGAGCTAGGAAAAAAAACAAAGGAAAACAAAAGTTAATAGAAAAGTTAATAATAAATAGGATGAAAATAGATAAAATAGAAATCAAAAAGACAATACAAAACATCAGCAAAACTAAGAGTTGATTCTTTGGAGGGATAAGAACAATTATAAATCTTTAGTTAGCCTCATTAGGAAAAAAGAAAACTCTAATAAAATCAGAAACAAAAGAAGAGAACCTACAACAGACAGGACAGAAAAACAAATGATGGTAGTATACTATTAGGAATGTGTAGGTGCCAAAAAATTAGATAATCTAGAAAAATGGAAAAAATAAAATTATATAGCCTCTCAAGATTGAAACAGGAAGAAATAATTAACCTCAATAGACAAACCACAGTCAATAAAATTGAAACATTAACTAACTCTTCCAAAGAAACAAAAACCCAAGACCAGGCATCTGTACTAGCGAGCTTTGTTAGATTTTTTAATTAATTAACATTTTTAAAGAGAGGAAGGAAGGAAAGAAGAGAAGGAAGAGGTATTATTTTAAAGAAGGAAGAGGAGGAAGAAACCTCTTTCTTTAGTTAGTTGCTCATTTCCGCCCTGGTCCTGGTCTTGAACCTGGTCCCTTGGGGTGTTTGTGGTTCACATACCAGTGTCTCAGTCCCCTGAACCACACGGTGCACCATCATTAGATCTTTATAGAAGAGTTCATACTTATTCTTCTCAAACTCCATTATAAAATTAAATAAGAGATCCTCCAAACATAATCTATTAATAGTACTCTGATAGCAGAAGTAAATGAAAACAACTAGACGATAGCCTACACCCAATATCTGAGGCAGAAAAATCCTCAATTGAACACTAGAAACCTGAATTTACCAACACAGAAAATGGTCATACATCATGACCAAATGGAATTTACCTTAGGTTGCAAGAGTGATTCAACCTACCTAAATCTATTAATGTAATATACTTTATCAACAAAAGAAAGGACAATAATTACATCATTACTTTGGTAGATACAGAGATCATTTGACAAGATACAGCACTCATCTGTGATAAGAAAAAAATCTCAATATGGATAAATGTAATTATAGCACAATAAAGTCCATATATGATTAACCTGCATTAAAGATTTTCTTCTAAAATCAGAAACAATACAAGCCTGCTCACTCTCAATACCGTTATCTAATAAAGTACTGGAGGATCTTAGCTGGATGAATTAAACAAGGAAATTAAATAGAAAGAATTCATACTGGAAAAGAAGAAGTGAAACCATCACTGTTTGCAAATGACACAAAAATGTACATAGAAAACCAAAAATATTCTACTAAAAACTATCAGAAATTATAAATAAGTATAGTAAAATTGGGGGCTACAAATTTAATCTAAAAAATCCTTCACATTATATAAATGAGTTAAAAGACATAGAGAAAACATCTCCATTAACAACACTTCAAAAGGATCAAATAATTATGAACAGATTCAACAAAGTAGATGAAAGATCTGTATAATGAAAATTATAATACATGGTTAAGAGAAATATAAGAAGACACAAAAATATTAAAAAATATTACTTGCTCATGGATAGGAAGAATTGACATTATCAAAATGATCATCTAACCTAATTAACTATATGCATATTTAACACTATCCCAATCAAAATATCAAAATTCTAGTATCCTATTTTAAGATAATGGAATAAAGACTAAAATTTGTAAGGAACCACAAAAGACCCACATTAACTAATTCTAAGAAAAGCAGAAAAATGGATGCATTGCAATCCCTAATTTCAAAATGCACTACCGAATGGTCATAATTAAAACAACATGATATTGGAGTGAAAATCGATAAACAGATCAATGGAACTGAACTGACAGTTTTGAAGTAAACCCAGACATATATGGTCAGCTAATTTCTAGCAAAGGTGTTATGAGCATGCAATGGAAAACAGAGAGTTTTCTCAACAAATTGTATTGGGTAAACTGGATAGCCACATGCAAAAAAATAAAATAAAACTGGAGCACTTCCTAACACCACCACATACAAAAATCAATTCAAAATGGATTAGAGACCTGGAAGCAAAATCAGAAACTACAAAACCTGTAGATGAAAACATATGTCATTCACTTCATAATATTACCCTTAGAAATGTTTTGGAGACTCAGCTCCAATATCAAGGGAAATAAAGAAAAAAATAACGAGATTACATTAAACTAAAAAGGTTTGGTACAGAAAAATAAACTATCGTGAAAGCAAAAATATACCACAGTGAATAGAAAAGACATTTACACATCATACATCTAACAAGGAATCAATATTCAAGATATTATACAAATACCCAAAGACATAATACAACTTAACAAAACCAAAAAAAAAAAACCCTACTCAAAATGAACTACGGGCAAAAGGTCTCTACAGATACCTCTCCAAAGAGAATCTACTAATGGCCAAGAAGCACATGAAAAAAAAAAAATGCTCTTAAAAGCTTATTATTAGAGAAACTGGAAATCAAAACCACAATGACATATCATTGTATACAGTGAGGATGACCCATATCAAAAAACCAAGAAGCAACAAATGTTAGAAAGGGTGTTCAAAGAAAGGAACTCATGAACTGTTGGTGGAGTGTATTTTGCTGCAGTCACTTAGAAAACAATACAGAGATTTCTCAAAAAAAATTAAAAGTAGAACTGCATGATCCAATAATCCCAGCTCTAGGTATTTACCTGAAAATGGTAACTCAAAAAGGTATACACACGTATGGCTATTGCAAAGCTCTTTAAAATACCTGAGTTATAGAAACAACCTAAGTGTCCATCAAAAGATGAACAGATAAGGAAGATTTGGTATACAGACACAGTGGAATACTACTCAACCATAAAAAAGTGTAATCTTGCCATGAGTGACAACATCAGGAGCATTTTGCTGAGTGAGGTAAGCCCAAAGAAGAAAGACAAACATAGGATTATTTCACCTATTTTTGGAATAAGGAAAAGTATTGGAAATGAACCGATACAAAAAGATTAAAATAAACCTTTAGACTTTGACAGCCAGCCTGAAGTTGTCAGAGGGGAAGACGATGGAAGATGGGATCATGTGGAGGTGGTATTGGGGGTGGGAGGCATTTACTTTCGTACTTTTTTATTTTTCCTCCCATTTCCTGATTTTATTTTGTTTTTATTAAATAAAAGAAAAAATAAAAATCTTCATCTCCTAAAATTCATTTCCGATGTGTCAGATGTTTGAGTAATATTGGCTGTGATTTTCATGTCTTGTCACTTTTTTTCATGTGAAGATTTGAAAATAAAGAGTTAAAAAGACTCCTGGAGTTTCTTTAGCAGTGGGAAGAGTTTATCTCATGAACAAGTCACACACATGCACATTTACACACATAGTTCTATCTTGACAAATCACACCTTCCCCACTTGCAGTCCACAGGTGCGAACTTTACCTGCCCAGAACACTGTGCAATATATGAGGACTCATCGGCAAAGACAACAAACTCACATCCACCTGAGCTGGCACCATCTATTTCACACAGTAGATAGAATCAGAGATTCCAGGCTTATCAGCCTATAAAATGCAGAGCAGGCAACTTAGGATACCTCATAAAATAAAACGTTTTTGCATGGGGAGACCCACCTACAGCTGCAAATCTGTGAGGATTCCATTACTCTCGGGAGCCCAGCAAGCTGCTTCCCATTTCCCCTGCAGCATGAAACCTGCATCTCTCCCCGAGGCTGGGGTCAGCGCCCTTTCTGCAAGAACACACAGAAGGCACACGTGCATTTCCAACCAGCCACCTGACAAAACTATGAATTGCCCCCTTGAGAGGCCTGGTGGTCATGGAAGGGAGTTAGAAAACACAAAGAGAAAAAGGGAAAGCTGGATGTCCCTTAGTGTGTTCACAGCCTCCCATTCCTGGCCCACCTTTGATTGCTGGATATGCAAAAGGGTCCTCACCTCAGGTCCCCAGTGGCTTTGGGACAGAGATTATTTCCTCTTACTAGATGCAAAGCTGTGGGGGATGAGCAAAGGCGGAAAGAGTTTCTATCAGGTTCTCTATAAAAAAGTTAATACCCATTCCAGTAAGGTTTAAAATTCAATGTCAGAAATATCCTTTTTAAACTCTCTAGCACAGCTCAAACTATGAAATATAATCTCTCTCATATCATGTTTTAACTTCAGTTATAGACAAAGGGAAGTCTCTCTCTCTCTTTCTCTCTCTCTCTCCCTGCCTTTTCCCCACCCCCTCCACCACCCCAGGCCCACCATGCCTCTCCTATGACAAAATAGAAGGGCAAGAAAGGAGAAAGAAAGAAAGCAAACTAGAGTATAAGGCAAATAGCCATCTAGAAAAACAGTAAAGGAAGTAAAAGATGAAGAACCTCGAAGATCAAATATGAAGCTGGTTTCTTCAGAGAATTTTTGCAAGCTAGAAGAATCACTTGTTTCAACACGCCTTTTAGCAGGTGAAAATAATTAGTGATTTGTCAATAGGCTGACCATAGCTCCTTTAGACAATAATGGGACACTGGGACAGCAAAACACAGGACGAAGTAATGCACGGGTGACTAAGGAGAGGGGAGGAGGTGGAGTAATCCGAGCAGAAGCAGAGCAGCCAGGCAGCAATGAGTAAGTCCTATGTGATGCCCATCAGCAATCACATAGTAATGACATGTGCTTCATCCATTGGGCTTCATACAAGCAGCCAGGGCCGGTGCAAGGAATTTTGTCAACTTAGAGGCAAACCAAATGTAATGCCCCTATAAGCCGCACTCTAAATGTCCTGCCTAAAACACATGCCGCTTTAACCATCCCAGTGCCAGAGATGCCCAGTAATCCTCACAGTGCTAAAGATAACCCCCATAGTACTTACCTGCAGCTCAGCCACATTGCAGTGTTCTGTTCCCTTTGAAGAAACAGGTGTGTGGGGTGGAGGTGGAACCCTCTTCCTCCGGCTCCTGTTTCTTCACTGGGCCAGGAATAGCAGAAGCAGCTGTGATCCTTTTCGGTCAGACAATTTATCAAAACCATGGTGCCGATCTTTGCCTGATCACTCCTTCTTGCCTCTAAAAACCAGCAGCAAACTAACTGTCCTAGGTGAGTCACTAGACTAAGGCATTGCTTGTTGGGTGATAAAATGGTTCCTTATAGAAGTTATTTCCCACTGGGCTTTTTAAGTTTGGGTGTGCAGAAAGCTGGAGTAGCAAATGGACCAATAGTGAACAAATTCAAGCAAAGACTTTTTAATTCATATTGAGTGAATTTGGCTGTCTCATGTTTCTTTTGACCTATCACTGTGCTCTGGGAATTAAGAAAAATTGAAGTCAGTAAACATTTTGCATTTGCTAAATGTTGATTCAATTGTTTAATGCACTTCTGTTTTATGCTTCTGTGTGTGCACTATTGTATAAAAAGACACCCTCTTTGGTGCACCTTGGTAGAGTAGTGGTTGGGTCTGCTGCCTCTGGTCAAGCTCAATCCATATTCATCCCATGGACCCAAGTTCAAGACCCAAGACCAGGGAAAGCAACAAAGATGAACAACTAAATAAAAATAAACGGAAATGTTTCTCCCTCCTCTCTCTTCCTACCTGCTCACTGTCATTGCTGCCTGCACCTTTCCTTAAAAAAATAACGACAAAGACATCCTTCAAGAGCAATAAATTACCTGATCAGAACATTCTAGGGTGTTAGAGCCATAGTTTGAGGATCCTAAGTTCCTTCGCTACGACCTCCCACATACTCACAGACTCAACATGGGTCTTCACCAGTTTTCTTGCCTTCGGTCAAGAGGAATGTTGGCCAACCAAGCGTCTGAAGTCTCTAGGCTGCAGCTTCACCTGTCCACGCATTTGGTTGGGCTGTCCCCGCCACCTTTGTCTATCTGGTTGTATTTCCTTTCTCCCTGACCCCACTACTAGCAAAAATGTCCCCCCTCGTCTCCATGACCCCTTCAGATCCTAAGGTCATCAAAGGTGAAGACCAAAGCTTAATTTATACTGAAGACTCAGCAAACAACAGAAGATGCAACATAGAGAAAAACATCTCTGGTGGTCTAGTGGTTGATCTAAAGATTTAATCGGCAAGGGATTTAATTTCTCTGATAAGCATGTATTGATCACTTACTGTGTGCTATGAGGAAGAGATACAAGGATGAATGAGGCATGTTTTCTATTTACTAAGAGCATGAGTCTAATGAAAATGAATGCAAATACATAACATCTACCGGAGAGAAGATATCTCAACTTATTTCTTCTGATAATAGTGCAGAGGCTTCATATTCATGGGTTCTACCATTCTTCTGCTACCAGTATGAATATTCTATGCTTTTTAGAGGAACTCCCTTAGCTAGAAATCACATCCATGCCTAATGAGGGTTTAATAATTTGATATTTTTAAAGTTAAATTCAAGTTAACAGAGAACAAAAATATTAGGGTTGACTAGGGGAAATGGGAAAGAGAAAGGAAGAAAAGGAATATGAGAACAAAAAAATAAAGATAATGAAATTTTACAAAAGGAGATTTTGTTCTATTTCTTTGTCTCAAAGTGAAAACTTGAGAAGACTCTCCCACTATTCTTTAGAAAATCTGCAGCCAGCCCAGGAGACCAGGCACATATCAGCTCCCACCTCCAGACTTCATTTATAGCACTCTTCTGTTTTAAAAAATGGATTTCTGTGAAAAGTTTCCTAATGTGGATTGGTTTCTTTGGGGTCTGCCTCTGCCAGATAACTGCATAAAAAAAGACATTAATAACTTCTCTGCTAATGGGTTTTTCAGAGTCTCCAGAGACTCACCTTGTACTTTATAACTTCCTCCCACTTAGCCCTCTGGCAAAATCGCGATGCCCTTGTAAGACATTCTCAGGACATGTTGCATCTGCTCAAGTCGGTCCTAGGAGAAATAACTCTCAGCTGCACAGCAGTGGGGCCGTCGCTCTATCATCGTACCTCTGTCCCCGGAGCGCTCAGTTGCGAGGGGATGACCTGGCCTTGCAACTGGAGAATTCCAATGACAGAGGCAGCCGAGGCTCTCTGCCCCACCCAAGAGGTGACTTTGAATGGGTTATTTCATACTTTTGTCCTTTGTCAAAACATCTAGTCAACTACCCAACAGTCAGGTTCATCACGTATGATGCGGTTTCCAGACAATGTCTGTGCAATTTTGAAATCTATAGAAGAGGTGGGAAGACTTCATAAAATTTCAAGTTCCTGTGTATGTGTGTGTATGTTTGTACATATATGTACACACACAGGGATACAAAATGTGAATAAGTATATACTTATACTTGGGTATATATTTAGGAGGCATATGAATATATATGTGTGTGTATGTATGTATATATACATACATATATATGTATGATGTAGCATATAGCATATACCCACATGTCTATGGAGATATTAAAGGCAGAGTCTGAAAACGGGTCTCTAACTATACTCCATCCGACCAAGAACAACCATTAAATGTACAACAGAAATGGTCGGGAGCCATCCTGGCTCGTGTCATTGGTCACTACTTTTTCTGCTTCCTGTAGAAATGGAGCCTGTGTCTCTCTAAATGTCACTGGAACTAGTAACTGCTGTCAGTCCACTCTGGGTTGGCAAGTAAAACCTGAAATCAGATGTGACAGATGAAGACTCCACGGCTGTTTGGTCTAAAGCTGGATGGACTCTCATATGAGTTACAGGTGATTTTAATCATCAAATTTAAAAGCACATGGCGACTACATAGAAAAGTTTGCAAGTGGTTTTGGAGGCTCCTGGGCCCTACCTGACTTAAAGAAAACAGTGTTTCAGGCAGCTTTCCCCCTTCCTCATTCTCTTCCCTGTCATCTCCAGGCTGGAGCTGCTGGGTTTCATATGGTCTCCGCCTTGTCCTCTGAGCTAAGGGAAGAACACTTGTCCCAGACCTCACTGCTGAATGGATAGGTGCAGCAGTGGCTGTCCATCTGCCGCCCCAAAGAAGTGACAGTCTGATTAACAAAGCAGCACGGGGTTTGGACAGATGACAAAGCATTGTGGCTCTGAGATTCTCTTCGAAACAAATGGCTGTCTCACGGGACTGTCAGAGGCTGCCCGTGTGTCCTTCACACCCGAGGACGCTCGGCCAAGTAGCGTCAGAGGAGGTGACATATCTCAGCAGCATCCGCTTCTGCCTGCCTCCCAGGGCCACCAAACACTCAAACACACAGCATGACGGACGGGCCATCGGCGTGGCAGCTGCCAGGAACGGCAGACAGTGAAGTTTGCGTCCTGAATTTGGATTCATGGTTATGACTCCGTGGAGCACGATGGCTCCGTGCTCAGGCCTTAGTCTCCAACGGGCCTCCTTTGTCACGGATTTGTCCTCTAGAGCTAGTTACTGAACCAGTCTGACCCTTGGTTTCCTCTTACAAAAGTGGGGGTGTCTCCATTTTTCAGGGAGAGAACGCCAACCCCGTCAGTTCAGCCCTGCATAGCCTCTGCTGACTTGCCTGCCATCCTCATTTGTCCTGTCCCCAAACACAGTGCCGTTGAGGGGTAAGGCTTCGCTATGGAAATGTAGGGGTACAGAATTCAGTCCCTAGTAAACAGTCATACATGTATGTCTTCTGAGCAATTTGGAATCATGAAATCAAAATCATAAATTTTGAACTGAGAACAATTCAAATTCTCAAGTAAGGGAAATCGTCTCTTATAAAATTTTTTCTCCTCTGAGTCCAGGGAAAATAATAATGGATATTCTTCAGCATAAGAGCCACGGTGTGGGTATATTTTTACAAGCTTTGGGCTGAGAAACCAAGCACATGACACAGTGACCCTCCAAAAGCTGCGGTGACTGCCCTGCGCGTCCTCTGCCTTCATGGTATGGGAGTCTGAGAGACAGGTAAGGTTCACATTACAAAGAAGTGAAAATGCTTTCTGACATTTTCTGAATTGGAAACATTTTGTCTAGTTCTCTATTAAATCTGCATGGTCTTCTAACTCTGGAGAAACTAAAATATGAGGGAAAAACATCTCTCCTTCATCCTCACACCTCTGTATGCTTATTCCTTCATTCTGAATGCTATTCCTTCACTGATGGGAAAAATAGTCCTTCAAGATCATGTGACATATAACACTTCCTTCTGCTCTGTCATTTCTCTTATGCCCCTCAGCATTCTGCCCCTCATCCCCAAGTCCTAATATGCTTACACACATATACATGCACACACACACACACAAACACACACACACACACACACACACACACACAAACACATACACGGCTGTGTGAACTGACTGATATCAAGTTCTTCAATGCTCCTTGCCTCAGTTTCCAAATCTACAAAATGGGTATAGTATTGATATGTAGATTTATGGTGATTAACGAAGTCATTGTCAAATCTTCCATGCTTCTATTTACTTCTCATTGTCTAATCAGCTAGTAAGAGCACCTGGCTACCTTTTTTATTTCAAAAATTGTGTTTCAGTTTCACAATTACATTCAGTTCTTCTTATATCTTTGATTTCTGTTCTTCTATTCATGTTCTATTAAATCTTTGAGCCTATTTATAATAGCAGTTTTTTAAAGTCCTGGTCTTTTAACACCATCATGTTTCACTTTTGGATCTATTTCTATTAACATAACCCCCCATCCCCTCCAACTATGGGTCACATATTTTTCTGCTTCTTTTTATGTCTCCGAATTTTTAATTGGATAGCAGATTTTATGAGTGTTATTTGCATGTTTTATCTTCCCTAAAGTGTGCTTTGTTTAGGTCGATGTTTAATACAGATATCAGCTTGATCCTTTAATTACTTGTCAGTAGGCTTCATGACAGCAAGTCTATGGTCATATTTTTTCTGTGGTTATTTGAGCCCTGAAGCATGATCTTCAGGATACCTGACTCAATGCACCAGGTCTTCACAAAGCCTCTCCCTCTGTCTGGTGGAGAGTAGGCCACCCCAACTGCTGTGTTACCTGGTGGGAGTATTAGTTGCCCAGCCCTGTGGAGCGTCATCCTCTGTGCAGGTTAGGGATCAGCTTCCAGCTCGCTGGCCAAGCGATTTTTCAGAATGCTGTTTCTGAGTAGGCTCCTTCTGTCCTTCACTCTGCCTGTTAGGCTCCAGCCTCCTCTTCGTCTGCTACCTCAACTCCAAGCAACCAGTGTGTTCTTCCCGCTGCTCTGAAAAAAAGTGCCAAAATAGGAATCTGAGGACTTAGGATGTTAATTTCCCTCTTCTAGGTCTCAAAGGATTGTGGTACCTGTTGTCAAATATCTCAGAACAGCATTTCCTTCACATAGACCAAGGTTTTAGTTCATCTCAGAGTGGAATGTGTCCCATACCAGTCACTCTCTCTGGCTGGAAGGCTCTGCACCCTTCTACTCACATCTATTATATGACTTGTCATTGGATTCAGCCATTTTTCAATATAATCTTCAATACCCTATGAAAGCACAGGGTGCTCAAGAACTTCAGCTCTTTCATATGTGTAGAACCTGAATCTAGCAAAATGCTTGGTGTGTAATGAACATTAACATAAAATATCTGTTGACTGATGTATAGGATTTCTTCTTCACTCCTAATTCTGGCCTCTAACTCTCCAGATGTGACTGGCAGACTGACTTTTTTTTTTATTGATTTTGCTTTCTCATCATTGCCTCTGCCTCCTTCAGATATACTGCTAGAGAGTTTAAGATCAATCTGGTCAATCTGCCTGGATTCCTGTTTATTTCTTTACTTGATTTTTCATTTCTCGGTTGTTGTTTTTTAAACTGTATTATATACCATATCCGTTCAATTAGTAAGAGAGCAAGAAAGATGTGGACTCCCTTGGCATGGTTATACAAACCAGATAATGTGTGAAAGAATTTAAACAATTGTACATTGTAGTTAATGATGTGTTCCTACACCCTTTATCATTTTATTTTTTGTTTGTGATTTTGCTATACACTTTTTTAGGGTTTGTTATCCTTATACTTTCAATCAATCGACATCACGGAGATAAAATAAATCTAAGAATCCACCATATTTGCATCCCCAAATACAAGTTAACAGAAACACTCAATAGATAATTTGTCACTCTATTTACCTACATGTCTTGCCTTTTGCATGCAAAATACTTTTTTCTTTATCTCATGGAAGATGCTATACTGCATTGTAGCATTATGTAAGTTTAAGGTGAGCATCCTCTGAAATCAGCATCTGTATTGAATACATTAATTTACCAACAATCCAATTCTTATACTTCATCATATAATTGACCTCGTTTTCCTGATTTGCCTATGCCCCTTCCCACTCCCTTTAGAGTAACCACTAAGTTGGTCCTATAGACTAAAAATCTACCTTTGTTTGATTTGGCTCAATTGTTTGTTGGTTTCACTACATATCATATATGATTAAAATTATACTATGTCTTATACCTTTGACTAAGTATAAGTCCCTCTAAGCTACTGCAAATGTCAAGATTTCATCTTTTTGATAACTAAGTAATATTCCATTGTGTATATGGACCATATCTTCTTTATCTACTCTTCTATTGATGGACACTTAGGTTGTTTCCAGTTATTGACTATTATAAATAATGCGGTACATGCAAAATTCTTAATCTGCCATTGACCTATGTTCACTGTAAAAGGTGTTGACCCTTTAGTTACTCACTTATTTGTTTCATATTTTATGCTGCTGCCTATCTGTACTTCATATGTAGACATGTCAGCAATAGTGTTCATCTAGCGCTTACTCTATATAAAGCACCATTACAAATGTTATGTATACATATACATATAACTCATTTAAACTTCCATAGGTAGTAGGTACCATTAATAGCTCTATTTTTAAAATGAGAAAACTAAAGCCCATAAAGGTTGTATGTTTATAAGTTCACATAGCTGTTAAGTTATGAGCTAGGATTCAAACTCCAGAGCCTGAGTTCACTAGAAGACGTTGCTGCTGTAAGTAAAATCATATGTTCCTGACACTGTGCTCATCCTCATATACAAATATGTTGTACCTGGAATTGGATACCAAATCAGCTTAGATGTCATCCCAGACCCACTCAGCCCCCTGTGTCCCCTGAGTATCTTTCTTCATCTCCTGACCATAATGACTCCATTAAAGACACATTTCTTCAGTCATTTCTCCTCATCTCCTAACATTGTTAATGTTCTCAGGAGGAGTTGGGCTTTGTCTTGACTTCACTCCCAACCATTACAGCTAGAATTACCACAACCCCAGTCCCCAGATCTAATGCAATGAGACCCGTGGAAGGTCTAGCTTTTCCAGGGCTTACCCAATATGGCAAAATAATACTACTAAGGAGCATGAAGAATGAATACCCCAGGGCAAGTGCTTTGACCTAAGAAAGAGAAGTCAGCAGATAAATTCCTCTCCTTTTCTTCCCATGTCAGTGCTCCTGAACACAGTGATCACATCCCTCTCCACTTCTCTGGTGACACCCCAGCCCTGAACAGCCAATTGTGCCATCTTGACTGACGGCTGCCAGCTCTGTTAGGCACCACTTTGAATGTTCCTGCTTTTTTTTGTCTCACTTTCCTTTTCCCTCATTCTTGTGACCTTCAGATTGTATTCTCCAGTAAAACAAAAGAAGGCAATTTTTTTACTTCAGTTTCTGCTTCTTGTGGGGTGGGGATTTGTTTCTTCCTATCATGCAGATTAATTTGTGCTGTCATGGAGATCCACTCACTTGATAGGCAATAATTCATTATTGTTGTATAACAAAGCATCCAACATTAAATAGGCTAAAACTATAAACATTTATTATCTCACAGTTTCTATGGGAAAGGAATTAAGAATTGGCTTAGTTGGGTGGTTCTGGTTCAAGGTCTTTCATGAGGTTACAGTTAAGGTATGAATCAGGGACTCAGTCATCTGAAGGTTTGACTGGGGTGAGCAGCTCTCTTTTCAAGATGGAGCACTTCCACGGCTATTGACAAGAGGTCTTGGTTACTCGTTAACTCTTGGCAAAGTGCCTTAGTTTTCACTGTATAGCCCTCTCCACAGGGCTGCTTAAGTGTCCTCACAATATGACCATTGACTTCCTCCAGTGTGAATGATCTAAGAGAAAGCAATGAGGAAGCTGTTGTGCCTTTTATGATCGTGCCTTTAAAGTTACACACTATCATCTCCACGTCACTCACTAAGCCTGACCCACACTGAAAAGGAACAGAATCATGCTATACATTTTGAAGGAAAAAAACATTAAATACTTAATGGATAAATTTTTAAATCACCACACCTGGTTTCTCTAGTTGCTGAGAACATGTGTTTACAAGATGGCTGGCAATGGAGCTTACAAACCTACAATGATACTAATGACCCTACAAGACAATTAGTCTGATGATCATCACCAACTGTCTGTCTTTCTGCACTGCTTTATCAAAAGTAGTTCATACATGTTTTTAGATTTAAGCATAATGTCAAGTCATGGCATGAAGTCACTTTAAAAGTCTTTCTTTGTTCCCACGAATCTATATATGCAGGACGTGACTGGTGGCCTAGTGGTCTAGTAAACATGGGCATAATCAACGTACATCCCTAGATCCCAGGTTCAAGACATGGGTCCAGGGAGAACAACCAACATGAACAATCAACTGAAAAAATTAAAGCACTTTCTCCTCTTTCTTCCTGCCCATTTGCTTACTCAATTTCATTCCTGCCTACACCATTCCTGAAAAAAAGATCTGTATATGCATATTATAATCAGTTTCCTAACAATTGATCAATATTTAGTGTCAATTTTGATTGAATCAACTATTGAACATTAACAAAAAAAATAATGATCTCATTTATCTATGATCACAAGGTTATTAGAAGAACTTAGCAGGTGAAAAAAATCAACATAGAATCTGGCACATGTTCAATAAGTGTTTCCCTCTAAATCAAAACAAAAAAAATCTAAGTCAACTATCAGTCAATAGTTCTTGATTTACTGCTGCTTGTATCACCAGCAATAATCTTGTAGGCTCCAGAGCAGACAAGCTGAAATTTTTTCCTTTGTCTCTAAATGGTGATAAATAATGTGTCTCTTTCACCTGATATTTTATTGGCACAAAATATATTAAAAATAATAACATGCCAAGTTGAGCATTTCTGCTTAACTGCCTTCATTTCATACTTTGTCTATCCCTTTGCCTTTGACCTTGGTGAAACATGAAAGGATTCTCTTTTCACACCACAGTTTTAATGAGGTTATTATCCTGCATATCCAATGAGACAACAGCTTGTGTCATAAATTTTCTACTTCGGTATATATTCCTTCAGCTATTGAAAGAATTAACCTTTTAACTGAAAATGAGCTTTATTAGCTGGACACAGCTAAAACTTTGGATGTGTCATTTTTCTTGTTATTATTTTAATGAGTATTTTGCATGCAATCAAGGTAAACTTGTAAAGTAGCAACTCACCAAAAATGTTCATCTCTCTTGTTGAATTCCTTTGTTCAGTCAACTTTTAATTATTTGTACTAAGGCAACAGCATAATTGAAATCAATGATACAATAACCCCATTCTATTTTCTAAACACCTTTCCTTTTCTCTTTACCACGTCACCATGCTTAAATAACTTAAGTCTGATCTTCCATTTCTGTTATTCATGTTTGTAGATGAAGTGATAATAAGAGAAAAGAAAACAGGTCAACTAGAAGAGGCAATTAGATTTGTATACCCCAAAAAGGAATATTCATTCCCCCAGATAAGTAAGAATCAACTATACTTCCTATTATAAGGGCAGAGATGGGCAGGAGAAATTGTACATAGGGTATTTGTAAGTGAAACGCAGCAGATCAAGAAATAAGAAAATGGGGAAACAGAAAAATGTTTCAATGAAAGATCAAAATAGAACTACAGAGATGGACCTTAAAGAATGGAGATAAACAATCTTCCTAATAGAGGGGTCAAGGTAAGTTCATAAATGCTCAAAGGGTGCAGAGAAGCATGGGTAAATAAGGTGAGATCACTAACAGAAGATGGAAGAAAGTTCCAAACAGAAATCACAGTGCTGAAGAATACAAGAGCAGAAGTGAAAAATGCATGAGAAGGGTTTGAATCTAGACTAGATGAAGTTAAGGAACACATGAGAGAGCTAAAGCAGCAGAACTCAAGCAAGCAGAACACAAAAGAAAAACGTAATTAACCACATAATTGACTTATCTCACTGAGAAAGAGAAGCATCATATGATTTCACTCAAAAGTGACATTTAGAGAAATCAAACAAAGACATGAACCAAGTTACACAAAAATAGACTTTTTAGTCTATAGAATCAAATTAGTGGTTACCAGAAGGGAAGGAGGAGGGGAAAGGGCAAATTGGATAAAAGGAGGCAATTATATTTAAAGGATGAAATTGGACTATTGACGATATTATATACAGATGTTGATTTACAATGATGCACATTTTAAGCCTGTATAATGTTATGATGCAATTTTTTTCAATAAAACTAAAACTAAAATAGAAAATTGCCTTAAGAGGCATATGGTACAATAAGCTATATAACATCTGAATTACAGGAGTTCTGGAAGGAGAAAGAAACAGAAAAGAGCAGAAAACTTTTTTGAAGAGATACTGACTGAAAAGCAGACATTGCATGATAGCATTCATATGAAGTGTATAGCGACAGAAAACAAATGACATAAATTAAACAATACTAGACTTAGAAAGGGAAGCGAGAGAACTAATCCAAAAATAATAGACTCAGTGGTGGGGAAAAATGGCAAATCAAAGGGTACAGAAGAGATGAGAGAGGGGTGGGAGTAAAGGGGATTAATTGTAAAGTGAAGAGGTAAAAAAGGAAATAGTGGCAAACTTATTGTGCTTTATACAGATATAAAGTATTATGTATACTTCAAAACAAGTTAATGTTAAAATGTGATATTCTTTCCATAAAATCAATTTTTAAAAATTTACAGATGAGAGAATCTTAAAAGTAGTAAGAAAAAACATCTTGTTACCTACAAAGAAACCCTCATATGTTCAAAGTGTAAAGCAAAAAAAAAACAAAAAAAACTTATGGCTAAGAATACTTTACCCAGCACTGAAGGAAAAATAAAGAACTTTCCCAACAAATAAAACTATATTCCATCAATAAACTGTCCTTACACAAAATATTAAGGGGACTGTCATAAACTAAAAAGAAATGACACTAAAAATTGACAAGTAAACATTGGAAGGGGAAAATCTCAGTGATAAAAGAAGTAAACAGCCAAAACAATAAAGGTAGTGGATTAATCACACACCAATCTATAACAGAAACACAAAAGAGAGTGCTAATATAATATAAATATAACAATAAAAATGTTATTGAACTGCAAGAGAAAACAGAACAGAGAGGAACTGCAAAAACAATCAGAAAGTAAAAGATTGGCAATAAATACCTATCTATAATCATCTTAAATGTAAATGAACTAGATTCTCAAATCAAAGGTAGTGTAAATTTTTATTTAAATGTCTACTCTCAAAAGGACAGGAAGTATTATGTGTAATAAGATGTGGAAAAAAGGAAACGCTAATCACTGTGGAAAACATTATGGCTATTCCTCAAAAAATTAAGACTAGAATTGCCATTTGATGCAGCTATACTTTAGGGTACTACTCCAAAGAATACAAAAAGAGAAATTCAAAAAATATATGCACCACCGTGCTCACAGCAGCATTATTGACAACAGTCAAGATCAGGAAAACCCCTAAATGTTGGCAGATGGATGAAAAGGTAAAGAAGATGTGGGTTAGATGAACAACGAAATACTACTCAGACATCAAAAATAATGAAATTTTGCCTGTGTCAAAATGATATAGAAGGAATTATGTTAAGTAAATTAAGTCAGTTAAAGATAAATGCTGTATATCTCACTCATATGAAGAATATAAAGAAACAATGCAAGGGAACAAACACTTAGACACAGAGAACAGACTGTTGTTTGGGGAAGGGGCAAGGATATTGGTAAATTAGGAAAAGGAGTTCAACAGAATGGCGACAGAAACTAGACCTCAGGTGGTGATTAAAATTCAGTATTGTGTATTCTGGCTCGCAGCCTACAGGCACCATTTTTCAGTTTAAAGAGTCATAGTATTTATTTTTAAGAATTTTAAAGTATAATTAAGGAAAATGATCAAACTCATTCAAATATTAAACCGAATTTTTAATTGTACTTATTTTTAGATGTTGCTTTCATTAAGTCTCAATGGTAAGAAAACAGAACATCAACTAGATGGCTAACTCGGCATCTGTTTACTCTGGTTCTGCTCTCTTGCTTCCCAGAAAGCCTAGCATGGAGAAAGTGTTTAGAAGAGAAATGAGACACATCTCCACCAGAAGTCACAATGGGTGGAGGGACTCGGTCTGGCCAGGGCTGCTGGGAAGCCAGGCTCTAACAGAAGGGGCCCCAGCAACCCGGTTACGCTATCAACCGACTTCCAGACTGTTTCAAGGCCCTCACAAGTTGTTGTCAACCTACCCAGTCATTCCAGCCCTAGCTCCTTTGGTTGCCTTTGACACATAATATACTCCAACAAGGCTGGAATATTTGATGTTCCTCAAGAATCCTTCTTGATGACTTGTACTATGATTTCCACCAGAAAGCTCTTTCTCCATTTCTCCCCAAACTTGTTCATTTTCCATGTTGAATTGTACTTCCTCTCTGGCCATAGTCACCAAACCTCCCACTCTCACACAAGATGTAATCTCTTCTCCATCAACTCTCTCTCACACTTGTGGGTGTATCATTCCCATTAGGGTCCATGTAGCATCTTGCTCTGTATTATAATCATTCACTTATTGATTTTTTTCCCTTGCCATCATCAAATCATATTCACCTTGAGAAGAAAGACATCAGTTGCATCCTCGGCATGCCTAAAATAGAGGTTGGCATGTTGCAATTATTTTTCAAACAGAGTCGAAGATTATAATGTGGATAAATGTCAATAGACTGTGTATATACTGAAAGTCAAAGTGAAAAAGAAAGACAGAGAGAGAGAAAGAGAAGGGAGAGAAGAACCAAATTCTGTATTTAATCTTCAGGTTTTACATTTCCAGGTGAAATTTCATCATCACCTCACAGTCTCAGATAATGTTCATAACACACTAAGCTATGACTCCCTAAAATTTTTTAAAATGCTTTAAAACAATGTTACGTTGTTATTCTTTGAAACATACTTCTCAATCATCATCTTGTTTATCTCTAATCTTCTATCCTTGTGAAAATTAGTGTTGTCTCCTTTCTATTTTGTAAACAATTCACAAATGCAGAATCATGAAAGTTGATAATAAAGATTCATGAATATTGATAGAAAATAAATCATCTCCTTTAACCCTCCCTTTGCCTCTTGGCCGCTCTGGTCCTTCATTCTGAATCTTTGTCTTCTAAATGCATTGAGGTCTAAAAGATGAAAGGTAGGAAAGATGAAAAATACTATTAATGAGGACAATTACCTACTGTGACTTTGTAGTCAATATTTTAACTACAAAGCAAAAGAATATTAATTTAGAGCTTGTTATTTTCAACAAGAGTCTATCTAGAAGATGTATAATTTTTGTTCAAATACATTTTTGTAAGACCCATCATGGTCCTGAATATTATGATGAAGACAGATATTTAACACACGATATGAATAAGTTATTTCAATAAGTCAATATATTTGTTTTAACATTCTTTAAAAGTTTTGCATCACAGAACCAGAGGGAGGGAAAAAAGGAAAGAAGGAAGGAAGGGAGGGAGGAAGCAAAGGAGGGAGGGAGAAAAGGAGAAAAAGAAAGAAAGGTTGACATTTGCAGAGTTAACACAAGCTGTCTTTTATGTTAAGTAAAATGCAAGAGTGAAGGGAATACTTAGAACTAACTTACACAGCACCTGCCAAAGTCCTGGAGTGAGTCTACCTAAGGGTAACAGTATGGCCACTTTCTACATTAAAGAACTTCCACAAATTCATTTGGAATGTCTAAATAGATGTGTATTGTGATTCACTTTTTTTCCTGAACAGAGTACTGTACCTGTTTTATAGTCAGTGGTATTTAAGGTATATTTACAGGTTCAGTGACCAATAGGCTTAGCATCTTAGAAACTATTTATCCCTTCCTTATATAGCACTTCTATGATAGGAGAAATTGAGCAAGATGGGTGAGGGTGCTCAGGACCTAGAAAAAGAGTAAGGAAGAGAGATCTATTGTAGACAGTACCCTCCATCAAAAGTCTTCATTTAGACTTTCCTACTCAAAGAATTGCATTCTCTTCAAATCAAAATGCTTCCATATTTTTTACAAACCATTTCCTTAATTTAAAATTCTTTCTGTTCTCTATTTCTCTTATTATGATTGCCAGGTTTAGCAAATGAAAATACAGGGCATCCATTTAATTTTGAATTCTGGATAAATAGAAAACAAATGTTTAGTGTATCCATGCAATAGTGGAAAACCTTATGTTAAAAAATTTCATTGTTTATCTGCAATTCTAATTTAAACAATATGTAATTCTAATTTGAACAATACATCATTTTTGTATAAGTATTCCCAAATATTGAATAGGACATACTTAAAAAAATTATTTGTTGTTTATCTGAAATTCAAACTGGAATAGACACCCTATATTTTATCTGGCAACTCTGTTCTCATACACATTTTCAACTTAGATCAAATCCCATTTCTTCAGTGAATGCTTTCATATCTATTTTATTTGAAGGAATTCATGCATTTATTCATTCAATCAACAAATATATATTGAATATCTATTCTCCTCCAGGAATTCTGTGAGGCATTGGGAGTAAAACAGAGTTAATACATCACTAAACATCAGGGGAAAGCAATTAAAAACTGCAATGAGTTATCACCTCACACCTAAACAAAAGCAAGTGTTGGTGAGGATGCAAGAAAAAGGAGCACTCCTACACCACTGGTGAGAATGTGAAGTAGTGTGGCACTATGAAAAACAGTATAGAGATTCCTCAAAACAATTAAAAAGGAATTGGCTAGGTATAGATGAAAAGAATACACTAATCAGAAAAGATAACTGCACCCCGTGTTCATAGTAATATAATTCATAATAGCCAAGACATGGGAACAACATAAATGCCCTATGGACTGAGAACTAGACAAAGAAAATGTGTTATTTATACACAATGGAATTCTACATAGCTATTTAAAAAGATGAAATTGTGCCTTTTGCAACAACCTGGTTGGAACATGAAGTAAATATGGTTAGTTAAATAAGACAGAAGGAAACGGAAAAATACTGAATGGTTTTATTCATAAGTGAAATTTAAGCAACTAAAGGGACAAACTAACAAAATACAATAAGGCTCTCAGGATTCTGATACAGGACCTTGGTTATTAGAGGGAGGGTGGGCCTAGGGAGAAGGGAGGGAGTCACTAGAACTCTCTTAGTGGGTATGGTGTGATATACACACTAACTGAGCTGTGATTCTATTCTCCTGAGAAACACACAGGAATGGAAAATTCCCAAGTGAGCCTCCTACTCTAACTGCTGGCTCTCCATTTCTCCTATCACTTCCTTAGCTGTATCTTATATCAACCTTTGGATATAAGGTTGGAGCTTTTTCTCCTCAGCCCCTCCTGGGTATATTGCATTACTTATAGCAGAATTCACTTGTTTGAGCATCATCAAGCTCCTTTTTTCCACGCACTTACTCTTCATTGGCGTTATTAGAAAGAAATGAGTTCGGTTGGTTTCACTTTCACCCAAGTGAGAAATTGTACCTTTTCCAATATACTAAAATGTGACAGACCACACTCTGTGCTTTACAAAGTTATTTATCCTTACACTGTCTCAAAGAACAAGTCAGTGTTTATATCCTATTTTTTCAGAAGAGGAAACAAAGACATTAAATCATTCAGTAACTTACTTTAAATCACATGAATAATCAAGTCAGCTGGGCTTCAAATACCTAATAGTCTGACTCTAAGATGCTATGTTGCCACTCTGTGATAGAGATGAATTTAAAAATTAAAATTAAATAGGTCTCTGGAAGTTTCTGCAGACACTGTCATATTTTTTAAATTTTTATGTGTTTAATAAACAATAAATGAGCTATGTAGGCTCAAATAGAATTTAAGGAAAGAGACATTAAGCAGAAATTGCTAAAAAAAAAAAAAATTGCCATTTTACCAAAAGAATGGGAGTGGGGAAAGAGAGAGGGTTTGACTGATGGTGGTGGAAGGAAACTAGACCCTGGGTGGTGGGTGTGGTATGGTCTGGACTTTGTCAAGGTGTGAAACTTACACAGTGTTAGAATCCAATGGTACCTCAAAACAACCAATTCAGATAAGAAAATCAATAGGAAAAACAATGGTGCCATCTTACATAACAAAAGCATATGCTAGTTCATTACCTCTCCCTTCTTTACCATCTGCCCAAATCGTTTTTGGTCTGAGCTGCAGGTCAGAGCCTGCCTCCAAGGGCAAACATGTTGCAAGTCCCTGGTTTCTGTGAACGGTGGAGCTGACTGGTCTAAGCAAGCAGTCAGGAAAGTAAAGGTTTAACTTCAGATCAGTCATTGTGGAGTGAGAAAGCTAAACACATTGTTAAGCATTTGATAGAAGCCTTACAGAAAAGCATTCGTGGTATGGGAAGATGTCCTTAGGATGAATGCCATCGCGTTATTACCTGATTTTTAGAAATACAAACTGAAGTCTGCTAAAAGCTCTAAAATGACTTCTAAAATGTGACCTGCATAAGGCTGCTTGAAGAATATTTAAAATATCCATGTTTTCCACATGCAAGGAATGAAAATATGTAAAATATAAGAGATGAATTTGAAAACATTTCAAACTTCCAACCTCTAAAGAGGATACAGCCTGTCCCCATTTCTCTGTGTAGACTCTAATATAACTTGATAACTGGGGTTTCTAGCAAATACGTCATGATGTAAATTTCAACTACCTGGCATATCAGTTAACACCCAGATTTTTATAAACAAAACAAAATGTGTTTACTGTAGAATGAGATGAAGAATCAAGTATGATGAAAAAGATATTCATTGTCAAGAAATCCTCTTCCATGAATACAGGCCACTGTGGTCTGGTCTGTGTTTCTGTCCCTTTCACTTCAGAGCACAACATCAAAGAAGGCACATGCTGGTGGAGTGGGATTTGGGCACAGTTCACATACATCCCGAGTTCCTGGGTTCACGTCCTGGGACTGGCGGGAATAACCAAGATGAACAACTTAGTAAAATAATTGAAATGCTTCTTCCTACTCTATCCTCCTGCCCATCTGCCTCTGCTCACATTCATTGCTGCCCGCAGCTTTCCTTTAAAAAAATCATAATCAAAAGAAGGCTAGTTCAGTATAATCTTCACTAATAAATGTTGGTGTTAAAGCGGCTGAAATTGTTGGGAATTGCTCTTTCTTCCTAGATAGACTTCATTCGTCTATTTTTTAAGTCTGTTAATTGCAAGATAGACTGAGCACTTTCACTTTCAGAGTCTGTAGAGCAAAAATGGGAAAGTTTCACAGCAAATTTTGTTTAATAGTCATAAAAATCGTAACTTTCAAAATCTCAAAAATATACAAAGTCCTCTTAGAGAAAGTTGTCCAACATATAAATTAATATGAACTTCATTTAAAATTGATAATAGATAATTTATAATTAATCAATAATTGATTGATCAATACTTGATTGAAATTAAATGACTAGCTGGTGATTAATAATTAACATTTAGGAAAATATTAAATGTCAACAGAGACATCTTGAGTAAACATGTCACAAACCTCTATAACAATCAAGATAAAATGATTTAGGGAGACACAGGATGAAAGAAATTTAAAGGCTGTCTAGTATTCTCAGCACAAGTTTTGATACATGCTCTCCAGTATCTTCTCCGGTTTCTACACACTTCTGTCTCGAGCACAGGTGACTAGACAGTGTCAACCAGGAGTTCTTACTTGGGTTTCCCTTCCAGTGTCATCACTGATAATGACTTATTGACAAAAGGACAGAAAATGGGGCCAAGATGAGGTAGGGACTGAGGAAGTGCCTGTTTTCCACCTCTCTCACAACAAGTAGCCCATTTGATCTCTCTCTCTCCCATCTGTGTTGTCTTCCAACCCTTAGCATTAGAATTTGGGCCCAGGGGGAAGCATGACAGAGAACTGCAAGTAGGAAAACTGAGAGTAAGGAAAACAAGGTGAAGGACAGGTGTGAAGGTGATGGAGACAGCACAGAGCTCTGAAGGAGGATGGTGACTCTGAGTCCCCTGCAGAGCTGAACGTCACTGCTGGGGCCGTACCAAGATTCCTTTCAGTGCTTTATACCATCCAAGATGAGTCCAGACAGTTATTCCTTTCCTGCCTGTGGCCAGTGCATGTGATGGTCCCCTCTAATAATCATTTCCCATTTTTATTTCAAGATTTCATCCGAGAGAGCCTGCTGGTCATGCAAATACAGTTTGTATGTCAAAGAATGATCTTTTCCTCTTTGCAAAAAGGAGCTTAGATATTTTTAGGGAAAAAATGATTCATTGGGAATAATTGATATGAAATGTATATGAATATATGTGTATATTAGTTTTGGAATGTAATTCATAGAATTAGATAATGCTCACTGATTGTAGCATAACTACCCATTCTGGGGAGGGCATTCTATTTTACTGAGTCCTCAGATTTAAATGCTAATCTCCTCCAGAGACACTGTCGCAGATACACCCAAAAATAATGTTTAATCTGGGTACCCACTCAAATTGACACATAAAATTAACTCACACTGTGTATCAAGAAAATTTTGCCTAATCAATGGAATTGTTATTCTGAAGAAACACTGAATATCAAGAGGCCAAAGAGAGGCAAGTGCAAAGCAGAGAAAATTTCCAGTGTTTAACAAGTGCAATTCTGAGAAAAGCAATACTGAATCCAAGGCAGTACTCTTTCTAAAGTCAGGATATCTGGAAAACAGGGAAAACGCTCTGAATCTTCTATAGCGAGATGGGGTGGGGTGGGTGGGGTGTGGGAGATCTAAAAACTCTCTCTGTTCCATATCAGCAAACAGGGCGCACTCTGGTGGCCTAATGACCTAACACACCCAGGATACAGTCCCCACACATCCCAAGGTCCTGGATTCAAGACCCAGGCCAGCGGCACCAACCAATGTGAACAACTAAGTAAAAGTAAACAACGTGTAAGAAAACAAATATCAGCAAACAGAATTTTGAGTACCCATGGGGTACCATCACACCGCAGGGAGGAATTTGGATTGTGGTCACTGGGAAAAAAAGATTCTTTGTTTTCAGTTAGTAGCTATTAGCCATGTGGCTCATAGAGCACTCTCTTGTGAATTGATGTAAGCGAGGTCAGTCTCTGGAAAGCTGATAAAAGCCATCAACCCTACACCAGCAAATCAAAAGGTGAGACACTGGCAAGGGGATGTCCCCAAAATTCTGTTAATAAAAGAATATCCAATGAACAACTGAGCTCCTTCATAGTTCATCTTCGGTGGCTTACTTCCACGTAGAGTCAAAAAATATTTATCTACCTATCAGATGGATAGATAGATGAGAGATAGATAGATAGACAATAGATAGCAGATAGACAAATAATGCAGCACTTTAAAGAATGAATCTAATCTGGAAAGTATACCACAGATTGTAAAGATTAAATTTGCTTCAATCTGAGATAAAGATTAAAGATTGGTACAGAGCAAGAGAAACTTAAGTAGGGAAATGGGCACGGTCACTAAAGCTAAGATACACCATAAAATCAAGAAATAATGTAATCCCAAGCCAGGATGAGCAGGGTGAAAAGAGCAATCACATAAACCAGGGTAGATGTAATTCTGACACCTTCAACCGTCTCAATCAGGGAAAAGTACTAGGTGCAATTTCTATCCTATAATCCTTTTCAATACTCCCTTTCCTCTCCCTTTATAGGTGAAACTCAAAAATATATATAAAGTCATTTATATATTCATGTGACTTTAATTTTACACAGTCGATTCCTAGAGTTACTCATACATTAAACCTCCACTCCTATAATTAGGTACGACACTGAGTTGAATTTGCAGGAATACCCATAGAGTGTTTCAATGCTCACATGGAATATGGAACCAAATAAGGTCATCAGTAGGTAAGTCAGGCCAAGGTAGACCAGGTAAAGCTCAGAATCAGAAATCCAAACAAGTACTGAAATAAACCAGAGAAACAGAACAACAGAATAGAACAGAATCACCAGAGATAAGACTCATACACATAGGGTCAGTGAATGTACCATAAAGGAGCCAAGAAAATATGATGGAGAAAGGAAGGTCTTTTCAATAAATGATGTTGGGAAAACTGGATGATCACATGTGAAATAATGAATCTAGATCAAAATCTACACAAAAATTAATTCAAAATGAATTAGACACTTGGATGTAAGACTGGAAATCGTAAAATAGGAGGAAATATCAGCAATGCATTTCATGATAATACATTTCATGTTGAGTTTTATGAGGTTTTTCTATATTTTCGATATTAAACCCTTGTCAGATGTATGGTAGGCAAATATCTTCTCCCAGTCAGTAGGATTTTGTTTCGGTTTTTGTCTTGGTGATCAGCATCTAAACCACAGCAGAGCGGCCCTCTTGGTTGGCCCAGTGCAAGGTGGGAAGCCGTGGTCATCATCCTAGTGGAGGTCTTTCTCAGTGTTATCCAGCCATGTTGACTAAAAATGTCGTCCATAAAGGCGTCCTGGACTGAGCCACTAGGTTGGAGAAGACTGGGGACTGTGGAAGGTTCCAGGAAAGGGAGATGTGTACCAAGCTCTGTCCCCTGAGCACAGGCTGAAAGAGCCTTCTCTGGGGGGCTATACAGTGTGTTTCTTTACCGCCATGTTTTATAACCTTTCCTCAGCCCTAATAGATACATGTGTGTGTATGTATATATGTGTACATATACAACTAATAATATTTGTCCTATTTATTTAAAAGTCACAGAAGGAAGACCCCAAGGGAAAACTATGCCAAAAAAACATAGTGCTGATCCTAAGATCAACTTTGAGAAAACAAGGCAAAAGGTAAAGAAAGTCATAGATAAAAACTGACCCAGGCCATTTATTCTGCCTTCCTCTTCTTCTGCCCAACGTCCTGTCTCTGCTTAGCAACTCAGGAATTATAGAAAACCCAATGTAGCCAACTTCTTGGAACAGATATCAAACTGTTACAGCAAAAACAAAACGATCTCAAAAATTATCCTATTACATAAGCAAGAAAACTTCAAACCATTCCCCTCTATGATTAACCATTGTTCTGCTCCCAACAACAAATGAATAGATAAAGATGATGTGGTATATATATACACATACACATACACACAACGTAATACTATTCAGCTATCAAAAGGTGAGATTTTGCCATTTTCAACAAGTGAATAGACCTAGAAGGAATTATACTGAGTAAGATATGTCAGAAGGATAAAGACAGATATTCTATGCTCTTGTATGTTATATGTAGTGAACCAGTTCATTATATATAATGAACTAAGTAAAAAGTAGACTTTTAGTCTATAAAATCATTAGTGTTTGCAAGTGGGGGAAAGAGATGGAAGTGATCAATTCTAGGGGGAAGGAAGAACTGGACTGGTGCTGGTGAACTTCATGCATTATCTATAGATGTTTATTTACATGGATCATGGCTTAAACCTAAATAATGTTATGACGTCATATTTCTTTAATAAAATCCTTTGACAAAAACATTACAACACAGAAATCTCTTTGATAACCCAATCCCCCTCAAAAAACATTAAGATGACCTTCAGTGAAGCAGAGGTATTACATTGCAGCTACATATTTAACCATCTATTGGGGCTATAACATGTTCTTGATAATCCCTAGATCTAAATTAATAGTCATCAAAATGTAGCAGAGATTTTAGAGTTCTTACCATATGTGAGAAGTTCTGTTTTTTCTAACAGATCTTCAGAAACAGGGAGGGGGATACTGATGGATGACTTCCAAATCAGTGGGATTTTCTGTTGTGAAAACAGGATAGGCGATTGAAAAATCATTCCCATGTATGAGTAAACTGTGGTGACTTCACATCTCTTTATGGGAATTGACATCCATTGATTTTTAAAAGTATACATTTTACCAGAATTCAAGAATGTTTTTAAACAAGGTTTTCTCACACAGTATCATCAGCTTCAGTCACTCTATAATTAGATTCAATTAGCATGTCCCAAATGCCAGAGGGGTTGGCAAGAGTGACACCATTTAGTACAGTTAATGCATAAAAATTAAGATGTTTGCTCTCCATAGCAGTAAATTACATATCATATTCCCTTTACTTCTCTAATGTTTCTTCATAGGAGCCTTGACAATTGCACTTTCTTCTGGTGGGTCATATATATCAACATATTTTAAAGACAAGTTACTGGTAGATTATATAATATACAGACAGGATAAAGCAAGACTGTCCATACCCAAACACTCTTTCCTGTAAATTGCCTGGTTGGAATTAGGCTTCTTGAGAAAGACCATTGTTGAGGATCAGAGCAGGGTAGTTTGAAAAGATGAAATGTAATCTACCTCAAGATATGCAATAGTAACCTCTACTTCTTCAAATAGGAAATAAGACAAAATAAAATCTAAGCACAATTATGCCAATAAGTATTTAGTGACTAATGAGCATGAAGCAAAATGCAATAAAAGCGAAAGACAGAAAACAGACAGCAATGAACTTGTGTGAACTCTCAGAATGTACTTGTACAATGTACATTATTTTCCGAATAATGTTTACACATCATTTACCAACTCCACCTAATTTATTGACAGGAACAAATTGATGTGTAAATGACAATTCATAAAAGACAATGACAAAATTGGGGAACTAAAGAGATATTTGATCAATCAACATAAATTCACCAGTTACCATCAAGTAAGCAACTTTAGCCTACATCGCAATGAAATTAAGTATCAACACCTTTGAAATATCTGCTTGAAGATGTAAGGATTAATAAGAGGAATTATAGAGATCCAGAACATCAAACACATGTGTGTGTCATGGGGGAAGGGGACATTTTTCTACAAAGTCCTTCGAATTCTGGGAGAGAATCGAAAGGATTAGTTGAACAGATGATAGACTCACAGGAATGAAATGCAGTGATTGGAGGATGATTCATAATAAAAATGGAAACCAAAACAAAGACTGAGGGGAAAAGTACAATCTAAATGAAGTATACTAAGGAGGGCAAAGGCAATGGAATCAGATCCATGGAGGTCTTAGATATTGGAGAGTCTATACTTTAAAAGAACTGTTTACTCTTCTCAATTGCATAGAACACAAAATTAATAGTTTTCATCAGAGACCTGCACAAGTTTAAAACTATGAAAACTCCAGAAATATAAAGAACAATAACAATAATTAGAAATCTATGAGCCAATTTAGCAGCAAAAGAAATGCAGTTAAATGAAGGGAAAATTGGTGAACTGGTAGATAGACCAGAACAAAAGATTCAAAATAAGAATGGGGAAAGCACTCTAGAAAATATTTGAGAGAGTAAGCACTCCGAAAGACAATAAGAAGGCTTAAAGTATTTATAGATTGAAAAAAAAAAATGTACAAGATACTATTTGCAAAGAAAATTATTGACAGTTTGTCAAAATTGAGGGAGATATTGAACAATGTATTTAAAAGTGCCATGAAGCCCAAGCAAGATAAATAAAAAGGAAAGTATGGGTAAATATTACATAAAGCTAAGATTTTTAACATGTAGTATCCAAGGAAGAGAGGATTGTAGAATCTGTTGTAGCTCAATCTGTCCCCCATCTACCATTCATTCTCCCATAACTAGAAGGCACTAACCTAAAACTAGTCACTAATATTCCAGAAATATGAAACTAAGCAAGCTAGAGTGGTATCCTTTCATTTTTTATCCTCATTATTTTTTAATCAGGAAAAGGAGGATGTGAGTTGCATAGGATGGTGTCAACATATTTTAGAGTATTCACTTTAAAAATGGTGGAAACAAGCCAAAGTTAAAAGGTAGAACATGTGTTCCTCCAAAAGGAGGAATAATTTATGGCAAGGATGTTAGTAAAAATCGAAAAGAAAACATAGTTCAGGAATTTTAAGACACAACTAGCCAAGTTCTCTTGTGCATTAAGGATCAACAAAAAATCAACAGAATGTCATACAGATCCTAAAACTATTTCTCAAAGAATGAAGGAGAATATTGCACATGAGCACTAAAGATAAAGGAAAAGAGGAGATGAGGGCAAATTGGGCAAAAGGGGCCAATTATACGGTGAAGAATAGCACTGCACTGCTGGTGATTAAGTTACAGTGGTTCACAGAGATGCTAACTCAAGACGATGCACACCTTAAGTGTATAAGCATTTTGTCTTCTAAGTTTCCTCAGTAATTTTTAAAGGCAGATCAAGATTTACTAAAATATAAATGAACTCAAAAATAAACAAGCCATCAATGGTGAATCAAAATTGGTCACATTTGCTGTCATTTGCCTCAGTGAGAGTAGATGTAGACCTCCTCCCTGAATCTTCAATAGAAGTGGCTCTGGGCCAGGTCCAGCTTAATCTTCAAGGGGACTGGAGGATGCTCTCTCAGAACCTGAGCACCATACTGGGAGAAGCCCCAGCCACAGGGAGAGGTAACACACAGTTGCCTTGGTGAACAGGCCTGCTGAACTTCCAATCAACAGCCTGCATGTGAGTAAGACATCTGAGTTGTTTTGTTCAATGCAAGAACCATGAGAGATTATATTCTGGTTATTATTTTAGATCACTAAACTTTATAGATTTTTCTAGATAGCATTAGAAAATAAAATACTAATGTTACTGGATATTAAGGACTGATGATGAGTTCAATTCATTTTAAAAGACTTAACTGAGAAAATTATATTTATGAAGAGAAATGTAAATAATATGATTGTCATGACAAATGCAATACTGTAACAAATAGTGGTTCCCATTTCACTTCAAGATAAGCCAAAGACCTTACAATGACCTCAAGGGCTCTTCCAAATTGATCCCTCTGTCCCAACATCAGTCCTCTTCTTTTCATGCACTGCATTCCAGCAAAGCTGGCCTCCTCACCAGTCCTCAAACTTTCAGGCAAAATTTAGGGATTTAATCTAGTTTCCCTGCACCTAGAATGGTCACCTTAGATATCTGACTGACTCCTCTCATCCCTTCTCTGCAACCTTGCCTTCATAATTAATTAAGAGTACAAGCTTCTTCTCCCACTCACGCTTGGCACTCCTGCTCCTTCTTCTACTTCATTTTCCTATTTCTGTGTATGACTTACTAAATTATCATCATGTTTATCTTCGTTATTGATTTTCTACCTCTTCCGACTATACTCCGAATTCCACCAGGACAAGAACCTGTACATTTTATTCACCAAAGTATCCCAAACACCTATAGTGGTCCCCAGCTCATAGTAGGTGCTCAAGACACATGAATTAATACAATTCACAAGTCAAAGATTCAGAAGCAGGAAGATATGGAGAGAAGAAATGTGAGAATGCCGACTCTCCTGTCTTAAGCCACAGAGTCGACAATGCCTAAAATTTGAAATGTGCTTAGAATACAGTCAACATCATATGCTTTCTATAATATCCTCTCAATATTTCTCAGAAGCTCTATGATTCCTTTACTTGATATTTGTCTATTGAACACATACAAAGTAATCTTAATCCACCTAATCTTTAAGACAGTGCACAAACATGACCTCAATTTTATACGTTTATTTCTTTTCTATGCCAACAGAAACACCTTTTCCTTCCTTCTGCTCATCAGCATAGAAACACATCTGGATCAGTCTTACTTAATATTAACAAAGATTATTTCGGAGAGCCAGTATCTGGATTTTTTTACATCCTCCTTTGAACCTATTTGCATTAATTGGATTTTTATAATTAATATTCATCAATTTTAATTATAAAGTTAAATTTAAAGGTAAATTGCTGCCTAATGAGACATCTCTACCTAAATATTCCAAAAATATCTTGTATTCAACATACATCCCCCAATAAGAGTGACCTTATGCTTTCTACCTCAAGCCTTGTGCTTTACTAAGGGTGAAGCACATTTATCAAACTGCAACTTGAAATTTAAGTCTATCTTTAACTCTTCCTTAGCAAGGGAAGATAGTTATCAAGCATTCCTTAGTTCTCATTTTAATTGGTGTCTCAAATTCATCTATGCTCCTCAATTCCTTTGCTATGATCAAAATGCTGGACAAGAGAAAGTCTATATTCCTTCACACATCATTCAAATATCTGATAATCTGTCCTGGACCATCTTTCCTCCCTCAGTCACTATGTCTCCCCTGCCTCCACACCACTCTTGCATTCTTAAAAGACCATACACCTTGCCTATTTGTAGACTTGTCTGTATTCATTAATTTATTGCTCTTCTCTCCTAGTGTTTAATTAACTTCCCTATGAGAAGCCAAATTTGTCTCTGAAGTGCAGAAAAAAGAAGGAACTATTCTCTGTCATCTACTTTGGCTTTAGCTTTGTCTCAAGCTTGAAATTTGAAAGGGAATAAATTGCAAGGAGATGGGGAAGCAATGGTGATGTTGTGGTACCCATTAGAGAATCAAAAGAAAAAAATCTGAAAAAGAGGCTATGGCCACAAGGCTCATTCCAGTGTTGCTTCCCCCACTTTATCATTGTTTCTGTCATTTGGAGACTCAATGACCAGTGGATCACTGGAGCTTCTGTGTTTTATCAGACAGGTTATTACCTTGAACTCTGTTTTCCAAGATGCCATTGAACATAGTACAGATGCCACCCTAACTGATGTACAGTTGGTGTTCAATGAGCAATCCCTAGGTCCTCGTTGAGTTCCAGCTGCCCATGACAATGGCTCTATGGGTATTTCTCTACACATTAGTCTGTGGTGGACATAACTAACTGCTGAAGGGCCAAGAGAAACCCAAGGGATCCAGGCCATCGTGCAGAGCAAGCACAAGTCAATGACGTGGGAGGGTGGAACTGACAAGTAGCCTGAGTCCAAGGAGGGGAGAGGGACAGTAGATACCAATCGCACAGCAACACTGCTGGTAAGATCGGGATGACACACAGTCAGGACAGAGGAAAGTGAATAAAGGATTCAGTCATAAACACTCCTCCTCGACAGGGATTTTCATAGCCTGATGGGGAGTACCAAGCAAAGGTCTAGTGGAATGCCCTGCGAGAGAATGTTCTCATTGATTAATAAGGCTTCTTACTCAACACCCTTCTAATGGAAAACTTATAGTAATGAGTAAAAGAGATTCCCTTCCCCAAAGGAACTTGTAAAGATGGTGTTACAGATTGAATTGTGTCTCCCCCAAATTCATGTCAACTTCTTATGCAACATCTCAGAAAGTGACCTTATTAGGATATAAATAAAGTCTTTGACCAAGTTAAGGTGAGGTGATTAGGGTAGACTCTCACCCACTATAACTATGTCTTTATCAAATGGGGAAATTAGGACACAGAGATAGACATGCACACAAGGAGAACACTTTATGAAGATAAAGGAAGAGGTGGGGCAATGCTTGTGTAAACCAAGGAATCCATAAATTGTCATCAAACTGCCAGTAACTGAGGAAGAAGCCTGGAATAAATAACCCCTGACTGACAAAGAAGGAAGCAACCCAGCCAATACCTTGATCTTGGATTTCCGATCCCCAGAATGGTGAGTACCTATTTGGGGTACTTTGTTATGACAACAGCAGCAAACTGTTACAAGTAGATACTGACAATAAATAAGTAAACAAATTAATATGCAATTGATTCCTACTAGTAGGGAGAACTTTAAAGAATAGCAGAGTGATAGGATTCAACACTCAGGCACTTTTTAGAACAGGGTCATCAAGAAAGTCTTCTCTGGAAAATTATATTTGAGGAAGACTTTGATGAAGGAAGCCAACACACTTACAATCAAATGGAAAGTATTCTGGCCAAAGCAACAAGTTCAAAATCCTGAGGGGAAATGAGGTGAGTTTATCCAGAGTAGCTACAGCAAGAGCAGGCTATAGATCAGATGAAAAAAAAAAAAAAAAAAAAAGGATAGAGACAGGCTATTTAGGATCATTACAAAATAATAGCTTAGATTTTATTCCACGTGTCATGAGACTATAATGGAGAATTGGAACACAGACTGACCTAATCTCATGATTATAGTTTTCCATTGTTTGGTTTGGGTTTAAAAATTTCTTTGTGGAGAACAGAACGTGGTGGAAAAAGGTTGGAGTCGGGAGACACGGCTGTACTTCCAGTGGTGCTTGGTGGTGGCCGGAAGGGGCAGGAGTAGGTAGAGATGAGAGAACCTATTGGGAAAATATGGTGATGGACAAGCTAAAGGCAGGAAGCAGGGTTAGTGAGAAGTAGTAAGAGGGAGGAGTTGGTGGTAACATGAGCCATTTCACTTGTATGCTGGCTCTAGGTACAAAACTCCAGATGTACAAAAGGTGAGTTGATTTACTTAGAAAGTTCTTACTAAATGGGTCAGTTCAAGGTGAATAGTAAAAGTGCTATTGAGCTAATACCTAGTTAGCTGGGATGCAACTAACAAAAGTCTCAGGTATCTTCTTTGCTGCCAAGCCATAAGAATTTTAAGAGGGGAAGTAGTCTGTGTGTGTGGAGAAGGGGCGGGGAAGGATGGGTTCACACGCTGATGACAGGAAATTGGTGAGATCATGTGATGTGAGTCACTTAGTCTTTCTTTGATCTCAACCCTGTGCCCAAATTGATACCAGGCTGGGAGGAAAATAAAAAAGCAACAATATCCCCCAGGTCTTCCATATAAATCTTTGCAATCTTGGCTATGACTTCATTCTCCAAGCCTCAGGTTCTGCATCAATAAAATGGGAGTGATAATACCTTCCTTACAATATCATAGACTATTAGCCTATTTTTTAGTGTCATAGACTTATGATCATTAACTGGATGAACGAAAATTTAATCATTAAGATCCTGATAATTCTCTCTGAGAAACCTGTTTCCTCTACCAATGGGATAAAAATGTGTGCAGAGTAAATGATGAAAGCGCTGAAGTCTTGGTGCCATTCTTTCAAGTCAGGCAGCCACGTTTCAGACAGTCTTGAGGTGGGCACATGGTAGAAGAGTCTGACAAATAGTGAAAGGGACACACGCATTTCATTTTTCTTAAAAATAGTGCCATCCTTTGAACTTAGTGCCATTTGGACAGCGCTAAGTTCAGTACGGGGTTATAGGAGTTTGCTAGGCCTGCCACAACAAAATGGCACAGACGAGGGGACTTAGACAAAGGAAAGTTATTTTCCCACAGTTCTGGAGGCCGGATATCCAAATTCAAGGTGTCCTTAGGTTTGGTTTCATCTGAGGACTGCCTCCTTGCTTTGCAGGAAGCCATCTTCTTTGTGTTCAAATATGGCCGTTCCTCTGAGTGCAGGAAATCCTGTGTTTCTCCTGGTATGCAGACTTCCTTGTCTGATGATACTAGTCAATTTATTTAGGACCCATGTTAATGATTTCATTCAAACTTATAGACCTTCCAAATATGTTTCTATTAAGAGGTACTGGGGTTAGGATTCCAACATTCTTTTAAAGGAAAGATACAGGCAGGAATGAAAGAGAGCAGAGGCAGGTGGGAAGAGAGAGAAGGAAGAAGCACTTTTTTCTTTATCTTATTCAACTATTCATTTTGGTTGTAGCCCCCCACACCAGGACACAAATCCAGGTCCTTGGGATGCATGTGGACTGCACCAAACCTTTACTCCACCAGGGTGCACCAGTATTCCAACTAATTAATTGTACAGGAAGTATAGGGGCAAGGAACATGATTCAGCCCATAACAGAGATAATTCCTACAACCTCTTTGGAAACACTTATCTGATTGGCTTGAAAATCAGCAGCTAAGTAACAATCTTTACTAGGTTGTGCCATATAACAAAAGTCCTCCAGACAATAAATAGTGAGTTACAAGAGATTTGCTTCTTACTCACCATAGCTATGGGCAGCTCTGCTCCTTGGGTTTTTCATTCCAAGAACAGGTAAAGAAGCAGCTTTTGGCTGACTCGTCATTCACACAACAAAAGAACAAGAAATCTGCAGACACAAAAATGAGGCTTAAGACTTTGTACTTGGAAGTCCCATAGTCATCTGATCACTAACATTTACCTGACCAAAGCAATACTTGATACCCAAGCTTAACCTGTGAGTATGTTCCTTCAACAGAGACGATTACAAATCAATTTCATCAGGGGTCACTATAATTTAATCGCAGGGGAGAAGGAAGCAATTAACTGAGAGTAGAAATGTAATTTACTACAAGGTATGGCATGCATTCCCTGAAATGCACCATTTATCAAAGTTGTAAAATAATGTAAATAACAAAAGTTTTATCAAGTTTGCCAGAGACAATAGGTAAAAATGAGCAAAATACAAAATCCATTTTCTTCATTAAGAGAATTGTTCACTCATGCATCGAAGGGGCATGAAGCCTGCCTTCTATAAGCAGAATTTGCTTGAAGTATCTAGAATTCATTAACCAAAAGAGGACTTTATTAAAGGTTCACAGATCAGTGTTCCTGGGTATTTTGAAGATGTTTAACTGCTCACAACAAACATACTAAACTCCAGGAGGATTAGCAGAGCCAGCCCTTGTTAAAATGATGAAAGCCAAGTACCTTCCTCCTTTCTTCCTAGTTCTTATCTCCACCCCTACTTCCATGCCTGCTTCTCAAAGGCAACTTCTCCAGTCTCATGTTACCAGCTCTGATCTTTTCTGCTATTGTTTCTACTTTATTATAATATTATGAAATATCCATGACCTCTCAGCCTCTCCTCTCTCCACTCCAAGCATTTTGACCATCCTAATTCCTAACACCATAGACTGACTTTTCCTGTTTTCCCTTGCTCATTTGTGTCTGGCTTCTTTCATTCGTTAAAAGCTTTGTCTTGGTAGATCGCTCATTCCACCTGATGTGTAGAATTACATGGTGGGAGTACATCACAGTACCTTTGCCCTTTCTACGCTTAATGGGCATTTGGATAGTTTCTACTTTGGAGCAACTAGGAAGTGGCTACTATGAAGATTTTCCTTCGTGTCTTTTGGGAATTCATGTATGGGATTTGTTGACCTCTGTTGTGAGGACTAGAATGGTTGGGTCATAGAACGAGCATACGCTTAGCTGTAATAATTTTTGAAAATGGTTGGACCATCCTCCATACTTATAAAAAACTTTGACATTCGTTCATAAACATGCTAATATTTGGCACAGTATTTTCAAAAGAAAATCTTGGGATTCCATACCCAGCACTTTTTACACTTAGTAAATTCAAAACCCTTCCCTTTGACCAACGCTTTGGGGCTTTTTCCCTTTACCACCACTCAGATGAACGGACAGCTATTGTTATGGGTTATTCTCCTCATGTCTGTTTGCTTCAAAGAGGATCAGTGGAGATACCAGATCGTAAGTCTAATTGAAGGGCTTTGGGCTCCATCAGAGTTCAGTGGGAAGGAATGGGAAAGAGGAATAGGGAGATGATTTCAGAGAGACCTGTACAACAGAATCACTAAAACCCAAGTGACCGCCGATCTGAAGGAGCCATCTCTGGCGACGCACCACAGAAAATGGGAGGCTAGCCTTTGATCACCTGAACCTCAGGATAAGCATGTGGCGTGCTATTCAGCTGTCACTTCTCCTGATACACAGTAACCAGAGAGAGAGCAGAACATTTCATTTGACCCACCACCACTGCGTCTCCACCGGGAGCCTGGGGACAGGAGCGTGCAACTGATTTCTTGAAGATCTCCTATCCCTAAGCTCGTGCATGAAGAAACACAGCATCAAGATGACAATGGAAATCAGGCTTCAGCCTCCTGACGTCCCCCTCCCGTGTGCATCTGTGCCTGGACTCTGTGTGGTAATGAGAGAGAATGATTTTACATATTTAGATATTTTCTATTTATCCTGGTCCCATGCCTGAATTTTAATGCAGCCAAAGTTAAAGGGACTCATTAATTGTGAATCACTCCAATACTTGAATATAAGGCCTCTGGAGCCCAATGTGCAAATTTATGTAAAAACAATGTGAAAATTAGAAATGCATTGCCACATTTTTTTAACCAGACTGTAGCACTCTGTCTAGTCAAACAGACTGCTCATTTGCAAGCTGTCTATATGCAAAGCATTCTGCCCCTGGGAACCTTAAATCTCCTTAGTAAATCATCTGAAATTTGAGAAGAGCCTTCTTCTGAGCTCCTTTTCGCCTGTTCACTTTCTGCTTCTAGCAGTGTGGACAAAAGGGGAATCAAGTCAGGAGCTCACCTGACCACCAGCATCAAGGGTGACTAGGGGCAAGAAGCTTACCCTGGGAAAATGACCTGAATCAAAAGGAAGGTGTCTAAATATGTCTGTTGAGAGCCCTGCACAGTGGAGTTGCCCTGTCACTTTTCAAAGGTTTAAGAGAAATTTCAAAATCTAAATGGCTCCTCCTACCCCTGCAGACTCAGATTTTCTGGCGAAATAATAGGGTGTGGATGTGCAGGTCCTGAGCTAGCTTCAAACTGCTGTGAGAGGCCCAGGCAATGCAGCATCGCCTACGTGTCAGACCTACAGGTCCAAAGCCCTGGCCTTGGCCTCGCCCTGTCTCCACAAAGAGTCAGTGCTCACAGATGCACAGATGCAGCAGCAGAGGGAGCATGTGGCCCATCTGTCCTTGGCTGGTTGCCACCTGAGCCAAGAATGGGTCAATCCCAGGAGGTCAGTCCCAGGAGATGCTGAGAGGAGGCAGCAGGACCAGGTGAAGTCCTCCCACACCTGGGAGTGGAAAGAGAACCCCACGGCAGCCACCTAGCCATTTCCTGTAGGAACAGGAAGGGCGATGGGAGCCCAGAGGATAGCGTGGGAGTTGGCAGGCAGTCTGCAGCACGAATGGCAGCCCAGCCAGACAAGAAAAAGCCACCCAGGAGGACACTCCTGGACCAGGAGCTGCAGCAACAGTGAATGTACATTGCTGTCACCCTTCAAGGACAGGGCTGTCCTACTAAGTCAATTGCAGGTGAGAACAACATCATCCCCAGGCCCCCAGTGACTGGGAGATTTGTCTCTGCTCATTTCACCTGGTGACCCACTCTGCTGCCCGCAGTTCACATGTCCTCCAGTCACGACAAAGGTTCTTTTTCCACATTGAGTTTCTCTGTCAATGCTGCTGTCAGTTGTGATCAGAAAGTTGGATTTTCACTAGCTTGGGTGCAATGGTTGGTCCCTAGTACAAGGGGACCCCCTGAGGTCCCTGGATCAGCATCTCAAAGGTGAGCTCATAGGGGGCCCACTCCTGTCTTGCAGAATCAGAATTTGCACCTTAATAAGCCCCCCAGGAATTCCTATGCTCTGAGATTTGAGACTCTCTGTTCTAAAGGTTTTCTCCAAATCTGCCAAACCAAAGCAATTTTCAGTATTTCCACTTAGCTGGAGAAATTTGAAGAAGCACTTCATTTCCTTGACCTACAAGTCCTCATCTGTAAATTGGGCAACTTAGCCCTACTTAATTTAAGATGACGAGATTAAATAATAAACCAGAATTTGTTCGGCAAATTGTGAGTCATCATCAAATATTCAATGTTATTCTTATACAGCATCCAGAGTTGATAATGACTGTGATATAATACATATGTATATGTATATATACATGTGTGTGTAAATATATATGTGTGTGTATACACAGCTACTAATATGTATGAAATCCTGTCATTTACATTAAGATGGATGGACTTAGAAGAATTATGGTAATAAGGTAAGTCAGAAGGAGAAAGACAAACTGATCTCATTAATATATGATAGATAACGAAATCAAGCAAAAAAAATGAATGAAATCAAACCAAAATAGACTCTTATAGAGTCTATAGAATTAAATTAGTGTTTACCAGACAGGAAGCAGGGAGAGAAGTGGACAAATCGGATAAAAGGGGTCCATTCTATGGTGAAGGAAGAACTGGACTGATGGTAATAAACATGGTGTATTGGATACAGATGTTGATTTACAATGATGACATCTTCGGTGATGACATCTTCAATGTATAACGTAATGATGAACAGTTCCTTCAACTAAATTTTTAAAAAATAAAAAAAATACTAGATTATAGCTACGAAGAACAGAAACCATCTCTCCTCTCCCTTCCGTTCAGCTTACCTCTGTACCCAGGACGACGTCTGCCCATATGAGGTTGACAACTTGACATTGACAACAACCAGCTTCTTTGGGACCTCCCATTCAAACCTTCCAAAATATTCCTACTTTTAATTCCTGACTCCAGGCACAAAGAACTTCTGTCACCTTGATCCAGTCCTCTGAGATTCACCCCTGTAAATAGCGTATGGTCTTTGTACAGCCCTTTGTCCCTAAGGCGAGGCATGCAGACTTGCGTGTCTAAGTGGCTGAGGGGCCCCCACCTGTCAGTCCTCTTCCCACCCAACAGCACAGAAAACACCCTATCCTTCCTCAGATTCTCCCATAGGTTTGCTTCAAGATCCTGGAAGTTTCTGGAACACACATATACCTTATAAGCACTGCAGGCCAGTTCAAGCAGACAGGTGGAGTTGGGAGAGCAAATTGAAAATGTGGGTTCCTGTTCACAACCTGGCACTAATAAGTGATTTAACCTGGCACAAGATACAATACTTTTCAAAGCTCACTCTTCCCACTGAAGGGAGAGGAGAGGGCAACAGACCTTCCTCCAGCCTAACGCCGCCAATGTCCTGGAACCCTGGGTTGATTTTAAATTTCCCTTCACTGTCAGGATTAGCAAACTTTCCCAGCATTAAACATTAACACGGCTCTTTTTATATGGCACAGGTCATTATCATGCCAATAAATGATTAATTACAACCCTCTGTCTGGACCAATAATTTGGCAGGATTTTCATGATTCATAATTTGTGCTGTGTTGTAATATTGCCTCTGGAAACGGACATACTAGGATTTATTGTTTTTTATGGCCATTCTGAAGTGACTTTTGAAAGAGACACCAAGTGACACATGTTTGGAAAGGGTTTAAAAGTTTGACTGGGTAGGAGCAGGCAGTATTGATCCAGCCGGGAGCAGAGGATCGAGCTTCCGGGGACGTCTGGGACTTCGCAGCATCAAACCCACAATGAATAATTCAACGGGCTGTTGGCTCGAAGCCACCATCTGTGATGGAGCATCCTGTGTGCTGCCTGAAAGCAATTACAACGCCATTCTCAGCGTGGTCTTGAGCACTGTCTTGACGGTCCTGTTGGCGATGGTGATGTTCTCCATGGGATGTAATGTGGAGATCGACAAATTCCTATGGCACTTAAAGCGGCCATGGGGCATCTGTATCGGCTTCCTCTGCCAGTTTGGAATCATGCCCCTCACGGGATTTATCTTGTCCGTGGCCTTTGACATCCTTCCGGTCCAAGCCGTTGTGGTCCTCATCATGGGGTGCTGTCCTGGAGGGACATCCTCCAACATCTTGGCCTACTGGGTGGATGGAGACATGGACCTGAGGTAAGAGCTGAGCCTCCACAAGGCGTTCACTTGAATTCATCTTCTCAGTCTCCAGGGCGTGGTGCGGTCCCTCTGATGTGCTAACGTCCTTGGGTACCACTGAGGAATTCAACAGGAGCATAGACCCCTGGGCATTCTCCTTCCTGTACAGCTGCTTAGCTCTGAGAATTGGGGGATCGTAGGTGAAGCGGGTGGGTTTTCAATTGAACTCAGCTAACAGGGACTTGGAGAATTTGCTGTTAATCTTTGGGGAAAGATTCTAAGTTTCTTAAAAAAGAAATCTTTCCAAGCCCCAAAGTGCAGCTGAGAAAAGTTTTCTCGCTGGTACCAGGAAAAAACAATTGTAGTGATGATGAGCGCTGAACACAACCATGAATCAAATTCTGTATTAAATATCAGAACCTGCAATGAAAATAACAGTCAACGCCAAAATACAGCCAGTTTTTTGGACAAGCTCTTGTTGGCATAAAGCCTACAAAGAAATTCTGCATTTGCTTCACCTTATTGATAGTAAGAAAAGAATCTTTTTTTTTTAATGCTTACCTTACTATAAAATAAACAGAAAATGGTTTCTCTGCTCCCCACAGAGTAATCTAAATTGCTGTGTTTGCCCAATTCATCCTGTGCCAGTCCAAACTAGCACTAGAGAAAAAAAAAAAAAAAAAAAAAAACTAATAGAAATAAGACGAAACATTAATGTGAGTAGACCCAGAATTTTAATGCTGCAAGTTGAAGAGACAAATGTCTTTTTCCTCGCCCCACAATTCCTCATTTCCTGTGAAAGGTATGCATTTCTGCAAACCAGCCAGGTGTTAATGGAATGTGTGCTTATTAAACAGTGTACAGTAGGCAATCAGCTCTGTTAATCACCAGCTACTATGCTCAGCAGAGATGCTTGGAGCGCAGAAATGTAAGCACTGCAAAATGTAGACGGGTTGATCCAGTGCCATGAGCATCTGTGAGCCCCACCACCACATCTGGGAGGGCGCTATTTTCCCCAGAAATGATTGAAGGACCGGAGAAACTATACACTTTCCTAAGACATGGTTTTCTCATAAGGAAATACTGTATCATTTTTGCAATCAATTTTTTTCTAAGGACAGTCCTGTAAGGCACAAGGATGACAAGTGCTATTCATCTGTGAGCCACAGTCCAGCAACTGTGTCTTTTTAGATTTGCACATAGTTGGACCTGGGCATAGGCACACAGCTGTGAGGGCTCCAGTGCCAGGACCTGCCAAACTGAACATGGGCTCTGATGTCCGTGGAACAGTTCTTCCATCAGATTTGCAACTTCTTCATGAAACACAAGAGCCTTGTATCTCAACATCCTGTCACGAGTGCCATCGTTATTATAAAAAAGAAAAGTGTGTGGGATAGTGAGTTGTTTGGCTGTTGAAGCAGATCCTTTTTGCCAGCTGAAATTGTGACAACCTCTTCCGAAAGCTCCAAGTTGCTCTTTGCTGTGGCTTTAAGGAAATCTTATTTCGCTTGAACAGGACATAATCGTGTCACCAATCCTGTCTTTCTGTATAGCAGTTCCTGTGAAAAAAATTAAAAGTAAGAACCAAAATAGAATTTGAAACTTGGGTGGGAAGCCCCCAGCTGAATCAGTGTATGTGAGCCCTCCAGTACATCAGAAGAAATCCTTTCATGAAACATGTGACATTGAAAACTTTAATGCTCTTTCTAGGGAGGGTCATCTCCACAGATGCCCCTTGTCTTGAAAATATCACCGACACTTCTCCAACCCAGTGGTCCGCTCCCTAGCAATGTCGCCCACACAGAACTCAAATGAGACCCAGTGAAAGACATTTGCACACCCACAACAAATCCCACTTACTCTCATTCACGTTCCTCATACAAGACCTCCCGACTCGCCGCATCCTAAAGCTCATCTGCACTCTTTGCCAGCACAGAAGATGGAAAAGGACACATGGCAGTGAGGGAAACCAGAAACGCAGGCTGAGCACAGAACCAGTGATCCCGAAAGCCTGACATTGAAAGGAGCAGAATACCAGCTCACAAAGCAAAGAAGTCAACTCACAAAACACACAGCCTCTGCATCATTTAAGGAACAAAGAGTTTATAGATAAAGCAACTTCTAGAAACCCAGAAGACAGTACAGTGTTTTGGCAAAACAGAGAGTAGTGTTGATCACAAGGATCCATATCAACCAAACAGGGCTAAATTACCCTGCTGGGTGATGACCTCAGGCATTGCCTATCCTAGGGGGACATTATTCAAATATTTCTTTAACGCAAACTGCAAAAGTTAAGAACTCAGCTCTTGGGAAACCATTTTCTCACCCTTTTTATTCTTTTGGAGGGAGCATGGGGTAACTAAAGTCTCATGATGGTTTATAGAGAGCCAACCACCAATATTTCCAGTTCTGTGCTCTTGGAAAGTGACTGCTTCCTCTTCCGTTTGAACTTGAGCAACAGCGATCAAGAGGTGATTGTTTGTAGCAACAGGGATCTGTGCTAACTGAACAGGTTACACACATTGTCAGCAAAGCCACTCCTTCTGACTCTAGGATGGGACCTGCAGAATAAACCAAATCCTCCCCCTCACCCCCACCCTGCCATCTCCTCTGACCTTGCATTTTGCAATTTCCAGTGACGTAGAGAAATAATCATAGCCGTTCCCGTCACAAAATAACAGGCTTTGGTCGTGGAAATACAGCACCACCCCAGCCTAGTACACTGCAGGAGGACCCATATCACCCAAACCTGATGGATACCCAGGTATCTCACCTACATATTCTGTGCCAACTGCACCTGATGCCTAAATTGTTTCTGAGAGACGTGAAGATAATGTTCTCAGGAGAGTCTCCTGGTGGCCAATGCCCGTGGCTCAGGAACCTCCTGTCCCCTGTGTCAACTCTATCCCCAGATTGTTCATTTTCAAATCTCTCTTTTCTGAGCAATGGCCTCAACACATCACGTCACATAAAAACTTTTCCTTCTCATTTTCTTTGCTTTGCCTTGTTTGGGAATCTCTGCTGATGTGTTCTTTCCCCAGTTTGCCCCAGTTCCCTCACTGTTATCTATTTTGACACTCCCTTTTATTAGTTTCTAAACTCCACAGTTTCTAGATTTTCCCATTGCATCCTTAGTCCTTTGGCCAAACATTATCCCATTTTTCATCTTCCAGTTCCTATTCACTTATTTAGATGTTCAAGATCTCAAATTGCCAGCCATCCTTCCCAATTCAACTCTGTAAGTGTCCATTTCCTCACAACAAACTAACCTACCATTTGACTTCTTTTTTCAATTTCCCTCAAAGTAACCCAGCTTTATTGTTCTCGTGATGTATTTGTTTTTATTGTATTATTTATCAGATACTATCAGGGGTCATACACAGTATCGAGTTCTGTAAATGCACTTGAACCCTCAAAGTAATGCGCTGAGATGAGTACTATCATTTTCTGTATTTGATAGGAGATAAAAATAAGGCTCATACCCCTAACAGTGTTCATAGGAGCAGCACAGGTCAGAGTCAGAAGTGGAATCCAGACCCATCCACATACCGTTGTCTAACTCTCACCCTTGCCGCCATTGCTTCTACCATTTCTCCACTTTCTAATTCTACCTCAATGACCCTCTGATCTTTCAGACTCGGCGTTTCACTTCCAATATGATTCCGGTCTTTTGCTTTCCTTAGCACTGACCACCAAATTCCTCAGTGTCCATGGTTGACATCTAGACTTGTTCTAAAACTTCAATTCTCTTTTCATGTAGAAGGACTTTTTTTTCTTTTGCTCATTCATTCTCCTTTATTACTTCTTAAAACTCTGCAACAGTTTTTCACCTCTAGGTGATTCACTGCTATTGCTTATTGCTTCAGAGGACATCCACTCCAGTCCTTGCGTTTCTGCAGTGCGCCCTCATCAAGACGACCACAAAAACAAGCCACTTCCTTCTCTAACTCCTGTCTAGTTCCTCCTTGTGGACTTTAAGAAACTGCTCTCTCCACGTTCACAACCGAAAACAAAAATCTCGTCTTTCCAGTCTTTTCTTTGTTATCATTAGGTAATAAATACTATCCCTCGTCTACTTTACCCCACACCCCCATCTTCTTCACTCTAGAAAGCACATTGAATGCACTGGGAGGAAAGTTATTTTATTATGAGCATAACTTTAAACTCATTCAAATTTATTTTTAAAAAATTAAAAAAGAACAGTATAGGAGAAGAGGAAGAGAGAAAGGAAAATCATTGACAAATCTCAGTTCTTTCACTGTAAGAAACACTAATGACTACAAAAGAACTCTTGGGTCTGGTGTAGGACCCTGTGGTACCATCTTATTCCATATAGACATTAACTCAACTTGTCACCTTAACAGGTTAAATGTCTTAGAAATGATGCCCCTGCATCTCTAGCCTTGGACCTGTTCCACAATTAACTCTACTAGCACAAGTATTTTTTGGTAAAAGTCCATGAAACACATTTTAAGGGAGGTCATTTCTGTTTTGTAAAAAAAAAAAAAATGCTGATTAGGGATGATAAACCCTGATACACATCAACTCCACCTTGATGTTGCCATAACTGGCTAACTTAATGCCTCCCTGCAGCGTAGTCCCATGTGCTGCGGAAAGTCTGTGCCTCTGCTGCGTCTGGAGGGGGAGCTGAGTGGTGTAAACAGTGCAGCGTTTCCCTTCAAGTCTGAGTGCAATACCTGAAAGAAACTCCTACTGTGAGAGCCTCAGTTCCACGGCCACTGGAGAAAAGATGTTTCAGACAGTTTTCTTCATTTCCTGACCTCATGGTGTGGAGAACATGGCGCTCACTGTGGTTGGAGAAATAAGAGAGTAACTAGTTTTTAATGAGTGGCTGTGTTATCCCACATACTGGACTCATTGAATCCCTTGATCCTCACAGCTTAGGAGGTAGAGATGATCATGATCTTCACTTTGCAGATGAGGAAACTGGCGAAGAGAAGACAGGGAAATTATCCAAAGTCACAGAGTAAGTGGCAAGGCCAGCTTCCAACCAGGCAGTGTCTGGCTTCGTATGTGGCCCAGGTGTTCACCTGCTCTCTTCTCTGGCAGAGAATGTGTCCCTGTGCACAGGGCACCGTGAAGGGATCCACAAAACCTGCCACCAAAACCTCTCTTCCATCGGCTGTCACGGTGTAAAACAGCATCATTTCACATTAATTCTTCCTTCTCTAAAGCCTAAGCCCATTCATCCCGCCATTCGTGCTCTCGGAAGACGTGGTACCAGATCCTGATTCTCAGATCCTGGTAAATGTCTACGTGTCTTTTCAGTCCTAAGAAGTCACATCTGTGCTGCCTGCCTGCATGTTTCCTTTCGGTTTTTAAATCAACTTCCTCTCGGTTTCTCCAGGGATTGGCATTTGTCTAAGCCAAAGTACTAAGGCTCCCTGCCTGGGACTTGAGTTCACCTTCCAGGGCCTGGGAGGTCCGTGTCATCCCCACATGGACATGAAAAACCCCTGATGTCTTGGCTGGTCTCAGTGTGTCTGCTGGTCCCTAATAGGAGGTTCGCTGGCTCACATGTCCAGGACCTTGTCCTTGTTTAATGATGAGTCTAATGGTCATTAAACATCTTCTTGGATATGGAATCAGCGAGGAGAGAGGAATGGCCTGAATCAAAGGTTCACCATCACGGAACGATTGCACCATTTTGCCGACTGCCGGGCCGCCCACACACCTGGTCAGGTGGACATTTCCACCCATCAGACCAGTGGTGCTGTGGGGGAGAGTCTTATGCCGGACTCTCTGATGACCAATTGAAAGTGAAACGACCTCCACTAGAAAACCCAGGTGGACACATAACCTGCCCTTTCTTTTCAGCGTCAGCATGACCACATGCTCCACACTGCTGGCCCTGGGAATGATGCCACTGTGCCTGCTCATCTACACCAAGATGTGGGTCGACAGTGGGACCATTGTAATCCCCTATGATAGCATAGGTAAGTCACCCTCTGCCCAGCTTCTGAATATTGCCTCCTGTTCTGTGCTTACCCCACCAGGTTCTCAGGCTGAGTGCAGACCAGCTAGTATTTACCCCGCAGGTTATCCCCAATTATGATTCCATCACATCACCCCTGCTTTGGATGAGGGGTGGCAGCATCAAAATTCCCAACCTTGACCCCTAGGGGGGAATTTTCTTTGTCTTCCATTGAAGTCAGGACGAGGGGCCCATTTAACAGGTCCCCACACAGACTCTGGATCTAGGGAGGCCAAAGCTGGCAGTGCAAGGGAGCCTCCATCCTTGTCTTCCACCAGGGAGCGAGGTCATAGACCAGGGTGCCAGACCCCTGAATGGAAGACATCCCACAAATGATTTTAAAATAAGGCATCTAGAAAGCAATTCTGAGTGGGGCAATAGGAAACTACCAGATGAAACATACAGTTTATAACACTTGATTGTGAGTCATATCTTATATCAGAAGTTGATTTACTGTCAAGGATTATATGACAGTCATGCCCTGGAAGTCAAATTTGCTAGTGATGAGTCTGTCTCCACTTACTTCTACTCCCAGATGATCACCCGAGCCCACAGGGACTGTTTTATGCTTCCAGGAAAGCAAAAGATGGTGGTAAACATAATGGTGGTATAATTCGGGGTCAAGGGAAGGACAAGATAGTTCATGGTCTACCCAAACCAGACACTTCCCATAACAGAAGAGACAGAGGTGAGACCACACATGAGCACTCATCCCAAGGTACAGTACATGCCAATCTTTTGTCAGCGGATCTCACAAAGAAACAACTCCCTGATGTGCTGCCTCAAAGATGTGCAGGTTTCCCAAGAAAGGGAACATGTCAGCCAAGTTCAAGAGGTGACTCAGCAAAATATTTGTAGAAGGGATTCCTTTTGGGATGGAAATCTGGACTGGATGACATACATATTCACTTTCATTTCTAAGAAAGATTTTTTATGATCAAATATAATTTAAGGTCTATATAATTGAATTAGCACACTTTCAAAACACTAGCTGGGAACAATCTATAATGCAATATTTTCAAATAGTCTTCTCTCTCACCAATCCTACCAGGGTCATTAGATAATTTTTTTTTTAAAGTGGTCTTTCTTGACAAACCCTATCCAATATGGGATTCCCCTACACAAGGTCCTTTACTGACCCTGGAGAACTCCTTCATGTCAGACATAATCTCCTTCAAAGTATGCTCTCTCAGAGGATACCATCCACCTCCCTTGAGTTAAAAAGTATAGATTGATTGATTAATATTGTAGAACTCACAAAAAAAACTGCCTGATGAGTAAGTTTTCATTCTATATTACTCATTCTTTAAGAAAATAACTTAAGACATAAAATATTCTCCTCTTGATATTCATTCCTTTCTGGAAAATAACCCATGATAACATTGAGTAATTCTAAATACAATGTGAAGGACTAATATCACATCTTTTAATGTGAGTAAATTTTGAAAGGAAGAAAAAGAAGGAGTAAGGAGAGAAAAGTCATCATTAAAGGGGTCAAGAACAAAAAAAGAAATAGAAAACATTTAAAAATTTTAAATGAAAGTGTGCAAAACAAAGATACTGAATCTGCTAACTCACAGTTTTACCCATGCCTGTTATCCAAATGAAATTTTTGTTATGGGAGTGTCTAGTCCATTTATGTAGAAAACAAAGGAACTGATTGTTTCACAAGATGTTATCACTGTTTTTTAGATGAGACAATTAAGGCTGCTGCTTCATCTGCTTAATCTGTCCAAGATGGCAGTGAAGTAGCTGGGAGCAGCCCCAGTGTTTGCTCTCCACTGGGTCCCAGCAGGACTGATTGACATGGGTCCTACAGGGCGTACACCTTGCTAGGACATTGAATAAACCCCAGCTGAGTCCTTTCAGATGGTGGCATCGGGATGAGGAAGAAGATTCTGCACACCTGCAACAAACTGTTACTACCTCATCAGTGTCTACCTACATTTGAGAGTGTCTGGTTCCCCCAACTCTAGGTCCATTTCATCATGTGATTCACACAGCAGCATCATGAGATAGACATCATTCTACCTGTCTCACAAATGCGGAAACCAAGACTCATGGAGTCCAGTGATTTGAACAATTCCAACTACGTGTGAAGGAGATCCAGGTCCAAGTCGATCTGACTCCAAGTTCCACCACGTGACTTCATTCGCTGCTCGCTTTTATTCTCCTTTTACTCTCTACCTTTCCTTACTCCTCTACCTGCAGTGTAAACTGCCTTTAAAGATCACATTAAAGTTCAGATGTTGTAACTGTAAACAGACGCTTTCTCAACTAAATAGGAGTTTGACACAGAGAGCTTGGGCTCATGAGGAATATGGAAAACAGAATCTGGGAGAAGACAGGGTGATGCCCACCACTGAGAAGGAAAGAGGTACAATAACCCTCATATTCAGGTAGGAGACACACACTTTGAGCATGGAGAAGAGCAAAGAGTCTTTTCCCATCAACTTCAAGTCAGGAAAAGCTTTATCTGGTCTCATCTTTTCAGGAGCAGAAATGAAATTCCATCATGGATGTAGATCAGCGGTCTTGCCTGAGTGCCTGGGAATGCCCCTAATAGATAAAGCCTGTTTGACTCTCTGAATGAGGGACCAATATGGTGGATGGACTGCCTTTTCACAAAAACAACACATTAAAAATTCATTACCAAAACCTAACCACACTTGTATTTCAAGCACAATGTTTGACCTAACTGTGAGCTACCATAGTATGATCAGGCTTTGATCTTACTATCCCGATCTAGAGGAGTCTACAGATTTCACACAATTTAGGGAATCGTCTGGAGACCAAAGAGAGGAAGTCTAGTCCCAAAGTAGCAGGATGCAAGGATACCCGAAGGGGATTTTTCTGGAGGCTCTTACAACAACATCCATCAGATTCTTCCATAGTCATTGCTCCTCCATTTCCTCCTTCCCCATTCCTCCTCTTCATCTTTTATTTCCTTACTCTTGGTCTCCTTCACCATTAATTAATCTGCTTTGATAATTTCTAGGAAAAAGTAATTGCTGACACCTCTGTTGCCTGGAGATCCAGAAGACGGCAAAGAAATTATGTTTTCATTACTGTTATATTCATTTCAAATTCCTGTTTCCGGACCTGGAAGCTAGACTATTCTACAACCCACAACTAGGCTGCATCTACTTTTAGAAATTCATTTTTCAATTTCACTTTCTCCTACTGATTTTAAAGCGGTGTAAAGAAGTAGCCCATGAGAAGTTATTGGCACTTTATTATATAAAAGCAGCTATTGGACAAATGAGTGTTAAATAATATGGAGAAACAAACCGTATGTCAGGAGAACAGCAGTAAATTTAACACAGTGAAATTGAAGTATGACTCTTTTATCTGGCTAGGTGAGCATGTTCCTGCAAAGAATTGTAATTACTTGAGGTGTCTCCAAATATATTATCTCAGGAAAAATTTAAAGCACGTTTTTTGAACCTATTCTCTCACCTCTATGCTATAGATTTGAATAACTGAAGTCAGTCTTAACCTGAACTCATTACCCTTTGGAATGCCTGGAGAATTTTGAATATTTTCTTTTCTTCCTAGCCATAAAGTAAGAGAAAGATATAAAATGTTGCCTATGGCACCCAAAGAAAACACACACACACACACACACACACACACACACACACACACACACATACACTTTAGAAACATATTTTTCCCTAGAATATAAAAACACAAATATCAAATGAGCCAAGAGTCTGACAAATTGGAACTATAAGACAATGAATGGCAGGATAAGGAGTTCTAAAATTTTAATCCAGGATTTAAGGAAAAGACTTACATCATCAACATTATCAACTCTCCACTAGTAATATTAAACTATTTTCTGGTCTGAGTAAAGAAGTAGAGTTTTGTTTTTCTTTTGTTATTTCTGTTTTGCATTTTCAAGAAGGGAGACTTACACTCCACCTAAGCCCTTTTCAAGCTGTTTTTTTGTTCACCTCTCCTGTGCTGTTACATTGATTACATTACTCTTCTGTCTGTAGGTACATCTTTGGTGGCTCTGGTTGTTCCTGTTTCCATTGGAATGTTTGTTAATCACAAATGGCCGGAGAAAGCCAAGATCATCCTGAAGGTAAGAGCTCCCCTACAGGCTGCCCAGTCAAATGTGCCTCAGTGTGAACTATTAGGTCTCTCCTACTTCATTGGGTTTTCTCATAATATAAACCCCCTTCTAGGGAAACTTAAAGTTATGAGACTTGCATTCCTCTCTTCTAGAAGCCTGCCCTAGCCTCAGATATAGGGTAGATTTCTTCCTGTCCTCGAGATACCCAATTCAAATAATCCCTTTTGGTTTTTCTCTGCTCTCTACTCCCAAGCACTTTCTTTTTGGGAATCTCTGTTGGGTTTGTATTATAAAATATATTTAGACTGCCATCTTAGAAAATAGACCACTCCTATTTTGTATCTTTAATTCCAGTTCAATCCCTGGCAATTGTAGATTGTATGCTGCATAAAATATTGTATAGCTATATACTAGATAGTATATTATATTTATAAATTAGTATATTTTATATGCTATATGTTTGTTTATATTAAAATACATATATATAATTATTAACCATTCTTCAACTAACTTTATCGAGATGATGCAGATATGGATATAGATATAGAGAATATAGACATAGAAAATAAAGACAGAAAGAGAGAGGTGCACTCTGGTGACTCAAACATTAAATCTGCAGCTGCAGCACAGTCCACATAAAGCCCAGGAGCCCAGGTCATGACCAGAACATGTGGGAGCATGGGGAACAGCCAAAATTAACAGCTAAATAAATAAAAATTGCTTCTTCCTTCTTTCACTGCCCGACTGCCTATTTGCCTTCATTCCTGACTACTTCCTCCCTCTTAAAAAAAAATACAGATATAGAGACATAGATGTGGTTATTGACATATTCCATTGATCAAGGGCAAGATTTTATCCTCATTCACAGATGAAGAAACTCAGATTCAGGGAGGTTTTGTGAGTTACCAAAGGAAGATGAGCAGGAGCTGAGGGATCAAGTATTAAGACTAGTTTTTCTTCCTCCCTGACAAGAATAATTGCAAACTAGGCATCTACAGGTGTGGAGCATGGACACTACCACCTATCTTGCTGTTTTCTTAAAACGAATATGTGGGACAAGTATGGGCCATCAGTCGAGCAAGATACAATTTTCTTCTTCACGCTCCCCAGAGCAAAGGTGGCTGCTCAAGCCTCTTCTCTGATAAGCACAATGGGATTGGCTCTGAAACAGACTGTTGGTCCCCTGTTCTTTCTTTCAGGTTGGTTCCATTGCAGGAGCCATCCTCATTGTACTCATCGCTGTGGTCGGAGGGGTGCTGTATCAGAGTGCCTGGATCATCGCGCCCAAGCTGTGGATTATCGGAACCATATTCCCTGTGGCCGGCTACTCCCTTGGGTTTTTTCTGGCTCGAATAGCTGGGCAGCCCTGGAACAGGTCTGTCTTGATCAAGGGGCCCGTTATATTTGTTTCCTAGGGCTATTGTGATGAGTGACTTAAAGACAGAAAAGAATTGTCTCTAGAAGTCAAATCCCAAGTCAGCAGAACTGGGGCCTCTTGAAGGGTGTGGCAGAGAATATGACCCAAACCTCTTTCCTTGGTTTGTAGAGGGCCATCTCCCCATTTCTCTTCAAAATTGCCTTGCTTCTATACATATCTCTGAGTCCAAATTTCCTGTTTTGATGAAGACACTGGTCATCTTGAATAAAATTTGATCAAAAATCTGTAAGGTAAGCATTGCTCTCCCCATTCTGCAGATGAGAAAAGTCAGAGAAAGAGAAGATGCCTTGTTTAAGGTCCCACTGTTAATGCCACCCTAATCACCTCTTTGTAACTGATTCCAGCATCCATGACACTATTTCAAAATAAGGTCTCATTCTGAGGTCCTCTGGTTTAGGACATTGGCATGTGCTTGGGGAGGGCACAATTCAATGCATTAGAGCTGTAAATATTTCATGACGTTTAAAATCTTTCACCTGTCATAAAACTCACTTATTTCTAAATTCTGAATGTCATTCTAGATAAACTCATTGATTCCTAAATTATTCAAGTCCCCCAGAGAGAAAATACTGACAGCCTCTCTTTCACTCAAATTCTGCCAGCCCACTCCCATACAATGCAGGCAAGCGATTCCTTTATCACACAGCCTGGCCTCCAACCAGAGAAACTGGCTAGAGCACTAGCGCTGGTCTTGTAACATACAGGGGTTTCTCCCGACAGCAGCAGGTGATCTCATCGTCCAAAGGTGCTGGGTATTAGATTGAGTTTAGCACGGGTGGCACTGATACCAGGTCACTGAATCGATAGGCAGAGAGAAAAGTCGACGTGGAAAGTTGTGTGAGGCTGGGACAGAGTGATGCCTTGGACAGTGTAGAGAGAGCAGTTGTGAATCAGGTGGCCTGATGTGACTCCGGGCCACCACTCTCAACTGTGGAACCTCGGCCAGCACCCACTCTTTCTCTGACTTCTCATCCAGAGGTGAGAGAGTAATGGGGACGCCAGTACTACCTGGCAGAATTCTGATCAAACTTTAATCAGAAAAGCAAAACCAATTTTTAAAAAATGATAACAAATACTCTATGGCTAATTCTATATCTATATCTATATATGTGTGTATATGTATATATATGCACACATACAGGTATAGCTATATTCCATTGCTCTGGTAATAAACAAGGCAATTGGTATTCTTTCTTTCCTTGGACCAAAAAATAAAAGTTATAATCTCTAAATCTTTTCAATGTGAAGAGGAGACCACAGTAACAAAAGTAGCTTTTGTTGTTTAATTTGCATGGAGTTTTAGTGTCATTGTCTCATGCTCATAACAATGATGAAAGGTGACTCAGGCGTGATTTTTATCTATGTATCTATAGTAAACATCCACATAGGTAAAGACGAAGAGCATGTGTTTATTTATATTCTATATGATGTTACCTAATGAAATACATTAATACTTATCACTATAAAGAAAATTGTACATTGAACTGAAAATATACATTTAGAGCCACTCTATGTGTAGACGTTGCATGCAGTTCTCACTCTAGGTTACTGTGAATGTTACGCAAAACACAGCAAAATAAGAGGCAAGGTTACCACATCATCTCATCCCCTTCCTTCAGGTGTCGAACAGTTGCTTTGGAAACCGGGATGCAGAACACTCAGCTGTGCTCCACCATCGTCCAGCTCTCCTTCACCCCCGAGCAGCTGAATCACATCTTCACCTTCCCGCTCATCTACAGCATCTTCCAACTGGTCTTTGCCGCCATCTTCCTAGGAAGTAAGAGAGAGCACTCGGCGCACTTCCACGTGCTGTTCTTGGAGACACCCAGGGAGCACTCATACGGCATTTTCAGTTCCCTTTCTTCTTTTATATTGCTTTTCAGGCAGAAAATTACATAAATTAAACTAAATTCCCTTTTTCTGCAATTAAATGAATGGGTGTGAAAAGCTGCCCATAATAGTATCACGACTTCCCAGCTGCTCATGAAGAGATTGTAATGTAACCCGAAAGGTTCTCGTAAAGATAATCTTTAAGTGAACAGTAACGGAGGTCTAGTCTCTCCACACTGACGTTTATTTTCTTAAATCTTTTAGGACTGTGCTATTGTGTGCCTTGCTGGAATGGTCATTGCTTTCAAAACATCATCTTAATAGGCTTTGGAAATGCATGATACTTATCAGAAAATTGGTATACAAAGAATATTTACCGTCTAAGTTATATTAAAAGACAGATAAATGTATGTGTACATATGTACATGTACTGAATGCCCATCGAGGTGAAGCAAACATACTCGTTATTTAAAATGCTAGTGATCTCCTATAGCTCTGATCCACTAGTTCCCCACTCTCACTGGTCTTTACCTACTTGAACTTTTCTCTACATTTTGCTTTCCAACAACTGATGATATTTAGCCTCTTTTTAAATTCCTTTTTTGAAAAACACAAAGAAGCTGCTATTTTAAGATTCTTGGTATTTTAACAGGGATCGCATAGTGAAAGGGAGTAACAAAAATGAAGTAAATGCTGTCATAAAATGCCCAGAGAACTTTTTGTGCCTTTGCTATTACTGTTTCACTCAGCTCCGATGGAATCCAGTTTGCCTTTGGTACTATGTCTTTCATTTCATGTTTCAAGGAGAGCTTTCCCATCTATACAGAACTCTCTGGATCCAGTGAAAATGCCCCACTGATTTATCACTAATACAGGAGACAGATCCACATTGTAATCACCTTATCTTCTTGTACGAGAGAGACATGCCCCATTTAGTGAAACTTCAGATTTTTTTAAAGAGTTACTGCTGTCTACTAGACAAACCAGAGAAGGCAGGCTAGATGATAGAACAATTATGTAGATTTGCTAGGTGAATGACTCACAAGTATTTAATAGGTAAGCTGAAACTGTGATGGAAAGGTGGTACTTATCTGGTCTTCTACTTCCCCACAGTTCTAGCAGTGAGAATAAAAATAGGAAACATCTTTATTAAGTATCTGCAGTGCCTGGAAAGATATTTTGTTGCTAGGATTAGAAGTGTAAATGTTTTTGGAACAAAGAAATAAGGGGGGAGGGAGGGAAGAATGGGAAGAAGGAAGGAAGGAAGGAAGGAAGGAAGGAAGGAAGGAAGGAAAGAAGGAAGGGATAAGCAGTTTGATTAAATAAAATCAATGTAAGTATGAATTAAGGAAGTGCCAACTCAAAAGAGTTGATAATAAAATTGCTGAAATATTTTAATTAACCACATGCTAAGTTCAATAAATTTAACAGCTCAGTGGCTTCAACACTATTATTAGACGTGCAGGTACCAATCCAAGGAGGCGTTGATCTTGACATCTTAAGATCTTGGAAGTGTCTCCAGCTGTGCTTCCGAGTGATAGTCAACACTGATTAAACATGCTGCTGTCCCCCAGAGCCATGCCAAGCACCTTATTTCTTTATCTCCTTTAATGCTCATAATTAAGAGTAGACAACATTTCTTATACAAATTTTAGGTGTGACATATTGGAATTTGAGAACTCCGATGAATAATACCCTCTCTTCCCCTACTGACTTTGGAATCAATTGAGAGGTTGAAGAAAACATCAGATATTTCAATAACAAAATAGCACTTCCATTATGGATAAAATTTAATTAGAAAATATGGCTCAAAACTGCAACCAAGTGGCTTGTTAATCCCTCAGCCCTCCCTTGTCTCACACATGTGCCCCTAACGTGCATAGACAACACACACACACACACACACACACACACACACACACACACCAGGTGTCCCTTACAGGACAGTCCAGGAGAGTGGACATAAAAAAGAAAAAAAATGCTGAGAAATGACTGGCAAAGATGAGGAGCAAAGGAAAGAGTGCAAGGCTGATCACTGATGGTCAAGAATTTCCCTGTAGGGGGTAAGTGAAGCAGGGAGAGATGGAGTCTTCTCCAGGTGTCTCTAACCAACAGAAAATGCAACTGACTTCAGAGGCACAGATTAGAACCACTGTTTCCAAAGCAAGTTTGCTGCTGGTTATTATGAGCTGCACGTAACTCCCTGTTACTCTTTTCTAGTTTACATGGTCCACAAGAAGTGTTCTGGAAAAAACCGTGTGGAACTAGCAGAGAGCAAAGGTAATGGGATCTCGCTGGAGTCATCACACTACAAGACGAATGAAGGCTTTCAATCAAATGAAAGTAAACAGCCAGTGGACAAAAAAGAATTCTAAAGAAGATACTTCAGCGACTGTAATATTTAATGATTTGTTTGGAGGGACTATTTGGCAAGAAAAAGTTAAAATGAACATTTTCATTCCAGTTGAATCCATATGCTGGTCTTGGTTCCAAGTGGTTGGTGGTTCAGTCCTTGAAGGTGACAAATATTTCTATGTGTATATAAATATCTGTGTACATATAGGTGTATATACATTGAAATATGGCCCCAGATCTTCAGATCTCAGACTAAACCTGACATAGGTAACACTGAGAACCTTATAACTCAAACTGAATTCTTGCCCCTAATTTCATCATCTAGAGATGAGCTCCTAACTTTTTGCCCGTTAAAAACAGATACCATGAGTTACTGTTGTAGAGGGATGAGGTTTTCTCCAGTATTTATGATTGTATACAGATCGCAGTGAATGTCTTCCACTGACATTTTAATTATTTTTTGAAAACATTATAGCCTATTTATTTATATAACTTTATCATGACATGAGCAAATATCTAACCTCCTATATTTAAAATAAATAATCCTTCTCTAGTGATGGTCCTATCCTAAAGCAAAAATTATAGAAAAGAGCCACTAGATAGAATTCAGTAGCCAAGTCAGACTCACGCCCATAACTCAACAGGGACTTTGCATGAAGTTGCTCTGCCTTTGGAGTCTAATGACGCCCAGTCGATGTTTTAAGAAAAAGAGAATTCTCTCCAAAATTGGTAATGAGCTTTTCAGGTCTTGGAGAGGAGTTTTTCGGGGTGGGCCTGTAGAAAGCAGATCCACATGAGCTAGCAGACAAGCATTTGGTTCGTACCAAATCCCCACAGTGGGAGCCAGGAGGTTGCAAGAGGGACATAGACAATCAGAGTGTCAGAAGAAACACTACTTCTCTGATAGGTGAAGTCAATGAAATGGTAGATAAAGGGAAGCAGAGGGAAAAGCGCAGTAACAGAAGCCCATGGAAATGCAATGACAGTCAATTTGCTGTGCAGAAGTAAGTATAGATAGAATGAAGTCAGGGTGGGGGATGTTGAGTGCTCAACAGTGTTTGAAGAAGACTTGTCTAAGAGAGCAGCAAGGGGGCACGGCCAAGTGAGTTGTTTGGATGCCACAAGTAGGCTTACCAGGAGGAAGCTAGGAGGATTTGATTAATGCAGCAGGGTTTTATGGCAAGGAGGAAACCACTAGTCAAGTTCTAGGTTGTCAACTAAGGGGCTTCACTGAATTATCTTTCCCTCCTACTGCAGCAAGAGGCGGACACACCCTTAACTCACCTCATAGTGGTTGGGTTCCACTTTTCATTTGGACATTTTCCCTGCCTTGTAGATTTTCTTAAATGTTTTGGTTCCAAAGGGCCTTTTGTGTTTGGATGCTGTGAGTTCAGATCCTGCTCTCCCTCAGCATTTACAGGACTATGAAGGAACATCAACTCTTAACTTTCAACAGAGAGATGAGGGCTGCTCATTTCAAATGCTGCGACACTTGAACTTTTTATATCGAGTTTATATTTACAATTGAATAAGCTCCATAGTTTTCCATAGTCAGAAAAATCTACCTGCAGCAACTAGGAATTATTTGTCAGGATACTGGGGAAGAAGTGACGTGGATTTTGCTCTTAGGGTATGTCAAAGAACTCCCTCCCAGTGATGCAGAAGGGAGACTTTTGTTCTTTCTGTGAAGTACCTCCTCCACTTTCCCTACGAAACAAAACAGGCAGGTATACAGTGACACACTGTGAATTACATCAGAATGTCAGTACAGTCAAGGGCCCAGGTGCCAGTAGCCATAGCAAGGAGACTCTTACTCCCTGTTGATCAGTCTCTGGAAGTGAGACCAAACTTGGCTTTCTTACACAATGTGGTTTGTTTGTGTTTATTCTTAATGTGCTTGAGGGAAGACAAAGAACTGAGCTTCTTAAAATGACAGCTCTCTATTTTTAAATGAGCTTGAAAAGCCAGTTAAATTATGTATTTTATTGCCTCTGTGAGTATCATGTTAAATGAATATTTTATTTTCACGGCATGAATAAATGGAAATAATGTTTGTAATGTTTGCTCCATTTGAGTCTTTTTGGCAACAGTCAAGCTTTGTTCCCTGCTCATTCTAAAGGTGCAAAGAAGTAGACTTTCTCAAATAGTAAATGACTCTTTGAAAGATACCTGAAACTCTTAATTAAATACTCCAGTAATTAGGTCACCTACTAATACAGACTAAAGCTGTCCCCAAGAACATTGCAATGGGGAGCATTAATCAAAGATTCTTAAAAATGGTGTGATGATGATGGCTGATTTAAAATTAGAATAAAAGTGCTGTGTGTATTTATAAATAATACTATCACCTTCTATGGAAATGTGTTTACGGGTAGATAGATGTATAAGCAGATAGACAAATAAAGAGACAATGTTGTCGGTGCATTAAAATCAGCAATGAGACTTGAAAAAATTCAGGTTTTGACCCTCATCTGACTATTCCAAGATTTTTCCCTTTAGGAAATTCTCTTCTAGAAAAAATCCTTTCTCTCTCTTGTAATATTTGACATTTCATTGCCTCTCAAGCCTTGACCCCTTCAAATTCCACATTTGTTTAGAAGGGCTGTCACACTATGCTGTGACTCCTAGGAGTTCATGACTTAGTCGAAGGCTCTACAGTTTTTCCTGTGAAAGGGAAGACTTTCCCTCACTATCTCTAATCTAACTGTGAGGCATGACCCAGGGTAGAAAAACTTGACATCAGATAAAGGAGCAAGTCAGAACGCTGGTGTCTAACAAAGTCTTCTTATCTTTCTGCTTTCTATACATACTTATCTAAGCCTTTCAAATTGGGGGTGTTTTATTCTGTAACAAATTATTTTGAATAAGGCATACTCCCAGAGTGGGAATGAAGTTAATGATCTGTTAACATGTAGCACTTCCTTTCCTGGCTATTCCCCCAAAATAGCATCATCTTGAGAGTAACCTTGCAAGTAAATAAAGGATGATTGGTTAGAAGCATTGAGACAGGACACTTGAAAAGAAAAGAAAACTAAGAGATGTGATGACAAACTTCTGAAACTTCTCCATCTATATTGGAATTAGAATTCAGATATTAGGTAATCAATCTGGGAATCCATGTTGATTTACTTGTTAGAATCAAATAATTAAGTCTTAATGTTTTTCTGACAGAAAGTCTGAGTTAGTTGATCAATTTGAGAAGGGTCCTTGCTCTTCCATTTGGGAAATGTGAAAGACTTTTTCCAAAAATTAGATGAGCTAAATGTGCAGATCCAAGATGTTGTAAAATGTCTTTAAAATGTGGCAATTTATAAAACAGCACATAATAAAAATAATTGATTAGGATACAGACTCTTACAACTCAATAATAAGGTAAATAACTCAATTAAAAACAGCAAAAATATCTGAACCAACTCCAGTCAGAATTGTCAACTGAAGTAAAGAATCAATTGCAAATAAATAAACGAAAAAATGCTGGACATCATAAATAGAGAAATTCAAATGAAAACCAGCATGAGGAATCAATGAACGCTCAACAAAATAGCTCAAATGGAAACCAATGATAGTGTTGTACAGGACATAAAGGGGAACTCACCTAGATTGCTGATGGCATAGTCATTTTCAATAACACTTTGTACTTTCTTATGAAGTTAAATAGAGGTCCCCCAAACCCTTATACATTCCCAAGTGAAAAGACCATTAGGAGTATCTTTTGTTAAAAAAAAAAAAAAAAAAAAGAAGTTAAATACACAATAGCCTTAAAATCTAGTCATCCGACTCTGAGGTATTCATCCATTTACTAGAAGTAATATATAGTCACAGAAAGACCAGAAGTCTGAAACCTATAGAGGGGGATTGACTATAAGACACATAACAGAGATATACCTGGTGGCTTAACAGTTAAGTTTGCTGAATATAGTTCACATACATCCCAAGGACCCATGTTCACAACCCAGGGCCCCGGAAGAACGGCCAGGATGAACAACTAAATCAATTTTTTTTAATTCTTCTTCCTCCTCTCTCTTCCTGTCTTCCTACCTCTGCTCACCTTCATTGTTACCTGTACCTTTTCCTTTAAAAAAAAAAAGAAGAAGAAGAAGTATGATGGAACAATTTGGGGTGATGGAAATGTTCTATAGCATAATTTTGTTGGTGGTTACACACTGGCTTAAAATTGGCGAATGTTATTCTTTATTAGAATGAAGGCTAAAGCTGATTTTAAAATATTTTAGTCAAGATGTAGCAAGGAAATGTATTCCATTTTCTCCCACCCTTTCTGAGAATATTGAGTTACATTTGCGGTTTCTAAATGAAAGAGTAATAGGCTCTCAAAGCTTATTCAAATTTGATAAAGCCTTCATGGTATACTTCCTAGAAATCGAAATACTGAATAGCCCCAGTTCCAGAAACATTTTAAAACACAGGTATTTCCAATTCTTTGCTTTCAAAAAACTGAAAGTGTTTCCCATCAAACTGTCAACAACTGCATTAAAAAATGTTTCAACTAAGTCAAGCAAAAATAGACTATTAGTCAACAAAAGCAAATTAGTAGTTGCAGGAAGTAAAGGGGGAGGGGGCAGGCAAATTGGGTAGAAGGGATCAATTTTATGATGAAGAATAGAATGGACTGTTGGTGGTAAAATTATTCTATGCAGATGTTGACTTATAAAGATGTACACATCAAATCTATATAATAATGTGCGATCAATGTTCCGTCATTAAAAGTAATTTTTCAAATCTTTCAATGATAGACCACTGTGATTTTTTGGCACCTAACTTGGAAGGAGCTCAAAACTAAAAAACAATATACACCAATGGTCCCTCTATTATCACCTACCAACAGTTCAAACTATAAAAACAAAAAAAGATAGATACTGAATGCTAGCAGTCTAAGAAGAGCAGCAAATTTTTGCACAGCACTGATTGCATTCAGACTATCTTTAAATTTTGTTCCTATGTGAACTCATTTAATCCTTGAAACATTTCTATTAAATATGGACTATTTACCCCTTTTATAGGTAAGGAGTATTAGACACAAAGTTAAGTCCTTTCTCAATAGCACACATCTGGGAAGTGACAAGACGATTTGAACTTGAGAAATCTGACTCCATATTCCATAGCATTGTCCACAGCGCTAAGCTACCTGATATTCATTCCACAGATATACGGGATTTCAAATTTTTCTTAATGTTTCCTATTAGAATAAAATTATATACTGGAAATGGGAGTAAAATACAAATGCAAATAGAACTAGAATTTGAAATTTCTGAATATGAAGGCAGAACTCCATGTCTTTACAAAGCTGACAATGGACAGCATATTTATGAAAAATGCTGATTCCACTGGATACATTTATAGGTGGTATAATCACTCACATTTAAAATTTTAGTGTTTCCAATTTTATAGGCAACTAATGTCAAACATTAAATTTTTAATTATTTAATCTTATAATAAATGGTAAATATCACCTAAAAAGGTATAAAGAATACATATGTTTCTAAAAATATTTGGTAGGTATGCAATCTAGCTTCATTTCTTTTTCATTCCCGTGTTCTAGCCTTTTATTAATTTGCTAAGTATGGCATTTAAAAGCCTGACCAGTGTTACAAAGATAGTAGGGAAAGGCTAAGGAACAATCATCACTTTTTCTGTGAATAAAGTGCATAAACAACAAACACCTCCTACATGCATTCATACATACAGATATAAAAAAGATATGGATAGCAATAAAAGTAACGAGACACAACAGCATTCTTCAAAATTAAAAACAGTGACTTGGAATGTTCAAACATAGTTTACTTGTATCATGAATCAACAGGATATTCCATGGAATAATGGGTCTATACATTTGTTCTTAAATCTTGGTTACATCATTCTCAAACCAGGAGAATTCCAAAAGAAGAGATCTTTTTCAAAAAAAATTAGGATTATAACCCTGTCCTGCTACTGTGGCTAGAATGACTTTGCTTAAGTTTCCTGAAACTAAGAACTAAGGACACTATCGCATGGCTAAGCTGGTATTGCTGGCATCAAGCCTTTAGAGGAATCAGTACAGAATACAGACATTCATTAAAAACAAAATGAAACTATGGGGAAACTTACAAAATAATATTAACCAAAAATAGTGTGGAATTATGTTTATGCTGAAAAGAAATAACCAAGATCAAGAGGAAAACGGAAATATGAAGGCAGTTTTTTAAGAAAATGGGCCTGAGAGATGTTTTGCCAACATTTTTCTTTACTATAGTACTGTATGTGGGACCTAAATAAAATCAAGAGGAAAACAAAAGGAACATGAAGAATCCATGACTAGCACAGTTCCTATTACATCAATATACAGATCAGGAGAGTTAGGTTGAAAGGGGAGAGACAGGCCTCCCTAATGGTTCTAACAGCATCGATCACCTACAACTATTCTCTCCCCAACCATGAGAATGGCATGTTCCCCATGCATGGCAAACACTGCAGACCAGTGAACCCAACACACTTCTAATTCCTTTCTCCCATTCCCACTTCATCTCAAAACTCTTGATTCCATCTTCACTTACAGCTAGAGACCCATAGGGCAAGTTCTGGACAATCACATAGGGGCAGAAATCTCCAAGAGAGATAACAAAGCCTGTGGTGATGTAATGCTGATAGACCCAGCACACTGTCAATGCATCCTGCTTTGCTCCTTCCTCCGCATCCAGCATTGCTCCTTCCTCAGCATCCTGCATTGCTCCTTCCTCCACATCCTTCTGCCTTAAAGACAAACAGTGCACAGAGTTGTAGCGGTGACAGTGAGGGCACGTACAAAAGCTTCAACACCAGCTCTAGGATAGGTGAGCCACTGAACCAGTGCCAGCAGCTGCCTGCCTCTGATCTTGATATCTTGAAAAATAAACACTGCTGATTTAAGCTGCTGCTGCCCAAATATGTTGACACAACTAGAAGTGCTCCAAATTTAGAGACTGAATGATTACTCTAACCAGAGTTGTTTGGGGTATAGGTTGCCCAATAAACATCTGAGAAAGAAGTGATAATGGACAAGGAAAAGCTAAAAGTTGGAGAGGCAATGTCTGGAGTTCTCCTTGCACAGCTTTGCTTAGGATACAACCAGGTGGCAAATTCCATGAGGAAAATGACTTGAACGTTTAATTTGCCCTATTTCCTGTTGTCACAGAAGACACTCAACACCTACGTGTGAAATCAAATGCCTTGGCCATGAATCAAAATATGAAAAATATTGCTCTTTTTCAGGCCAAAAGAACTTTCCCCATTGACTTAAATTTAAAAGTAATAAACACAGAAATTGCAGATATAAAATATGGATTTTTTTTTTTATTTCCTAGTAGTTAGTGCCAAGCTGTGTGTAGGAAATCTTTCACTTTATACACAGCATGATTATAATTTTTATTAATTCTCCCCAGACCATGAAAACTTCTTTAAAGGATAATTACACTATTTATATGCTATAATGAAAATGAAGGCTTGCCCTATAGGAATTAGGTGGAGGTGGAGGGCAGAAAACAAAAATTTTAATTATATAATTCTAACGTGTTATAAAAGTTTTCAAAGCTTCCAAATACATTTTTATCTTAGCTTTCAACTGCAGATGGAGTCATCATTCAGACTATTCTTTGACCATGGAGTAAACATGCATTAGGAATCATTTTAAGTACTCCTTATTAACTCAGCCAACCAGAACAACTCCGCTAACAAGGAGCTTATCTGCTTTATCAAATGAATCTAGACTGGGCTCTTAGGAATATGCTTAAATGTTATATTTATTCATTAGTCCTCTATAGAATCCCAAAGTAATATATTCATGATGTCAGGGACTTTTAATGTACTGTGTCAAATGATGCTCTCCAAAATACTGAAATGATATAATTAACTTTATAAGCAAGAAGTTAATTTTCATGATACAAAGCCCATGAATAAATCAACATTATAAAATTTCACTATCTTTGGGTTCTATATTCCACATATGTTGTCTTTCCAACTTCTTAAACCACTTTCTATTCATACTAGAAACTTGGTCTCTTTTTCTCTTCACCAAAAAAGTCTACTGGTGACTCTGAGAAATTTCTTCACACCAAATACTAATGCCTCCCCAGGAAAGGACAAGGTCAACTACCTGAAGTTTCTCCTAAATCCCATCTGCCTTTGAGAGAATTCTCTGTTAAATTTGAGCCCAAGGAGATAAGAATAAAATCATGAGTCCAGTATGGACCCACTAGTTAAAGCAATCATTTTATCCTACACACCAGCTCTGCCAAGATCCAGAAAATTATTTAATTTTCAGATTTGGTTACCTCTTTACTAGTCTCTGCTCACATTGCTTTTGTTATCTGCGCCATCATTTGGCATCACCCAAAAGCTTGTTTGGTTAGTTTTCTTTCTCCTTCTCTAAGCCTCATCAGTAAGTAAGGTTTGATGAAAATTCATTGAATAGCAGATTTTGTAAAGTACTACATATCTTTAAAAGATTCAAAAATGATTTTATTTCCTTTCTGTGCCATTTGGACAGAGGTTTCTTGTTCTTGTCTTTAAAAAACTCATTAGTCCTACAACATGTTATTTTGTAACTCACAAAATACATTATATATAGGAGTCAGCAATCCACTTGTAGTTATACCTTTCTGTTAATATCCAATGTTTCCTAAACAAGCAAGCAATTCTCTGGGGCTTATATTTCACTCTTAAGTAAATTGCAAAATCCGTGGACAGCCCTAAAAATAACAACTGCAGTTATCAAAGGACAAACTGTGATTATACCTACGTGTGTATGTGTGTATGTGTGTGTGTCTGTAAATGTGTGTGCACATGTGCCAGAGCATACCCACACAGGTTTCATTGTCTGCTTAGTATAAACAGAATCCTTATCCTTAGGAGGAAGCTGTTTCCATGAGATACAACACTATCTCTGCAAAAATAAGATGCTTATTTGCAAAGAAGAGATCTCAAGATTATAACCTGGTAAGTGCTGTCCGTCTTACTGAAGCATGTTGTCCCTTCTTTTAATTCCACTCTTACAATGCAGAAAAGGTCATGTTTGCTAGTTAAAGTCTACTCCACAGCTCCATTCCCCAAGATAATATGCTTTCAATACCTAGTACTGCTCCACCTCTTCTACAACTCCCCTTTTCAAGGACTTGAGCATTTTATAGACTTATAAAGAAACTGCAGTATAGTCAATGATGATGATGTACATCAGTCATGCACCTGAAGTTCTCCACACTCCACCTTATCTCTTTTTTATTACTCTTTTACTATCATTGGATTACTAAATCATAAACCTAAGAAGAAATAAATGTTCCATTTAAAAATATCTTTATTACTATTTGGGGGTTACACCCACATTTTGAATCTTCAAAGCATATTATATATGAGTTTATTAAAATGTCTGATGCTATATCACAAAGTCTTATAGTAATTCAACCTCTCTTTTTTCCCCCACCAAAACACAATCTCCATGACATCAGAGACTTTTATGTTCAATCCTAGAAATTAACACTTAAAATAGTGCCTAACTCTTACTAAGTACTCAATAATATTTGTCAAATATAAAGCTAGACAAATATATTCTTGAAAACATCAATACATGAAACTTGTTGCTTCTCCCTTTTTCACCAATTTCTCTTCTTCTGAAAAGTCTTCTTTCTTTCTTTCCATGATCCTCCACAGCAGCCAAAACCATCTTCAATATTTATTTCTTGACTCTATAATCTTCAACTACAGTAAGTAATTTATCCTATTAAGTTAAATTAATGGCTTTAGTTTGACACCAGTGATGACTCTAATTTCTATATTTCCAATCCTGGTCTCTCCTTTAAGTTTTAGTTCTGTATCTCTAGTTACAGAGGGCTTGAAAGCAATATTTGTCCTCTTTACACAAAAGTGTAGCCACTTAATAATTCTGTTCTTTTTATTAACCATAGTCTTCAAGTCAGTTCAACTTGAATACCTTGGAAACATCTGCTCTTCCCTCTCCCTTACCCCTCTAGCCAACCAGTTAAAATAACCAGATTAGAATTGATTTCAAAAAAGCCCTTAAATACAGTTCCTCCTCTCTGCTTCTATCACCATATTCTAATACTGGCACTCATTTTCTCTTATTTGGACATTAAGATGCTGGTTTCCCTTCCTCCAGTCCCTCTTCCCTCCAAAATTCTGTATGCCCAACACTTGACAGATTAACTAGCAAATATTAGAAGTCACTTGCCATTTGTTCAATGAATGAAATGATAAATGGATGCATGGATGGATGGATGGATAGATGGATGGATGGACAGATGGATAAATAATGGAATAAGTGTTCTATCATATTAATGTGTCTTAAATATTTAGTTCATACTGCTAAACTCCTACCCCAATGTGTCTCAACTCAGACTTCAGATATGTCTTCAATCTAACTCCAGCTTTGGTTCTGTAGGTCTATACTATTCCATTGTCCCGGTGGCTGTCCCTGAGGCCAAACGCAAGTTTCTCTAGCTCTGAAAAACACATCTCCTTCTCTACATTCACACAATATCTGCCCTTTACCTCCATGAATAGGTGTCTAGAATAATTTGTGCCCTCTTGAGCTGTCCATATTCTCTGAGTGTCAAAAACATTCTCTATATAAAAGCAACAAACTTTCATTCTAATCTGCATTCTAACCTGTCACTTCACTATTTCTCACATCTTTTTCCCTCAGCTAGATTTACAAAATTCTAGAAGATGAAGACTGTCTTAAGGTCTTTGCTTGGCTGACTACAAGGATTTCAAAAATTAGCTATTTCTTTAATTCCCCAAATACTTTGTTTATATGCTTCCTATGAAAAAACAAAAGCAGAAAAAACCTTTAAATGAAAATCTATATAAAATTGGCTCCTGAGAGAGGGGAAAATCACACATTCTGTCAATTGACTAACATGAAGCATGAAATTCAAGTAGATCTCTATACATAGAGCTTCCAAAGTGCTTGCGTGCATAGCTATGATATAAAAAAGTAAAAATCTGATTAGAAACACAATATTTTCCTTTTATATTATTGCTTCCAGAAATGCCAAAACTGACTTAGTGACTGTTTATTAAGTGTCAGCTGAAACAAGAAAGAATATGTAAACTTACTCCTGTTCTCGTATAATAAATATCTAGAGATGGCTTTCTAGCTTTCTAGGTACTTAAGAATAACAAATCTATACAACATGTTTTTAAAAGCATCCAGTAATAGTCTGTCAAAAGAAAGTCAATGGGGATAGAAATCAGATATCAAAGAAAGTACCATATAATTTTATTAAGGATGCCTGTTCCTGCAACCTGAAAGCTGAAAATGTTCTTATCAGATAAGTTTCAAAGATAAGAAGAATGACTGAACATAAGGGCTTATTTTTAGTGGGCATTTTAGTAAAGTATTAAAAATAATAAAGGAAATAACTCACATTTTTAGCTTCAGGAAATACCTTGCTTTATATGGAAATAATTCTCCAATCTTTATCCCTTGTCTTTTCAGATAATTATTCCAGTATTCATTAGACTTTGTTACCTAATAATAAAATAAGAGTTTCTGAGGAAAGGTCCCAGATAAAAACTCTAATACGTGAACAGAGCCGCCCCAGGCCATCCTGGTTGGTGAATGGAGTACCTGCTCCTTCCCCTGTGTCCTGGATCCCGCTTCCTGCCAGGTACTCACTCTGGGTCATCATACATTTCTAGTCTTATCTCAATCACTTCCCCAAAAACTATTTTCTCCGTGAAAGCTGATCCATTCAATATATTCCCATCATTCCTCAAACATAGTTGAATTCATCTTTTAATGTGAACCATTTATGTGGCCTCTGACATCTTCCTCTTTTCTGAACAAATTTCACCCATCTTTCAAGATCCCACTCAAGTCCCGCCTCTCAGTGGAACCCTCCCGATCACATTAGAGTCTTCTGAAAGCCCTCCAAGTTGTCACATTCCTACCACACACCATTCCTTTAGGAGATTAGCATGTGTGGTATCTCAAGACAAGTGATTTGGGCCCAAACATGAGCTTATCTGGTTTAAAATGCTGACCTGGGCCTCTCATTCTCATCTCCTTTTTCCTGTGTGCTGTTCCTGCAATGCCCTCACATCAGCTATTTTGGTGAGTTTTGTTTAAACATTTCTTACCACCCAGACAAAGAAATAAGCTTCTACAGAGTAGGGCTAAGTATGAACCAACCACCAAGAGAAGCAGTATCATACCGGTACTAAGAAAGACCTGGGGACTCAGAAGACCTCGGTGAATCAATGCAGCACAGTGATCTAGAGTTCGAGGACTTGGAAACAAGTGATGGACTTATCACTTACTAGGGGAGCTTTATGACTCTGGCTTTGAGATCTCCTCCCTCCAGCCTCAGTGGCTGCATCTATAGGGGATCATCAGCTACTTTGTGTTGTTTTTAATGTACAGGTTCTGGCATTGGTGGTGGTCTCCTTCCTCCTGTAACTAGAAGAACAGCTCTGTCTGTGGTGAGACAATTCTTTATTTAAGAAATCTTAACTGTCCCATGAAACTCTCTGCAGGAAATTTGCTGACACTTATCACTGTATTTTTCAGAAGTTTTTCTTCCAACTTCATAAAAGAAAACTCTGGGAAGGCAATAAAAACAAAGGAAAGGAAACATTGATAACATTGATAATCTCTATGTCAGCTCTTAAAAACCCAAAGAAATGATACTGCAAGAGTCTTTACTGTCCAATATCACTTTGTAACCTTTGTTGGGTAGGTGACCCTGGTTATGAACAGCACACTGGACTGAGGAGTCCGTATTAGGGTCTTGGTTGAATCTTTAACCCACAATACTCGTTGCAATGAAAAAGTTCAAAATAGCGTTCAGTTTTTTCAAGCCTAACAACGTGCACTTGCTTTGTGCCTCTGGAGTCCGCTGCATGGAAGGAAAACAAATGGAAAATGAGCAGCTAGATGGGTGTTGGAGATGGTAGCCATGGCTGCCTGAGTGACTCTGGTTCTCACAGGCTGAAACCATTAAAGAAGCAGGAGTAGGCTCAACACAAGTTGTCACACACACCTCCCAGGCACAGCGTCAACATGCTTTCCCTTATGCAGATGTTCGCATCTTGTGTGGTACAGCACCGATGGAGGGTTTCTGCTGAGCAAAGTGTCTAAGGTACTTGATCTGATGAAGAGTCAGATTTCAAAACATAAAGAGTCGCAAATATCCGTTGTAAAAGGAATGGTTCATCAAGTGTGCATGATATTTATGTCCAAGAGATGAATTTACTGGGGTTTTTCAATCCTCTGAATAGGACTGACTTCCCGAGCAAACACTTGCCCAGGCCTTGTGCCAGACCTGAGAAGCAGCTCAATTCAATCTTCTTTCTTGAGGATACTAAATATTGTCCTAGATTGTCATGATTCTTAATCTAGATGATGGATAAGAAGATCCAAGAAAGAAACATCACCATTTCAGAAGACTGATCTGCATATGTGGGCTTAAAATCAGCCTCTTGTTTAATTTAGTTCATTCGTGTGTTTGATATCTTTATACACCACATATGAGTGATATCATAGCATGACTGACTTCCTTTTCTGGCTTATCTCGAAAAGCATCACTCCTTCTAGGTCCATCCATGTTGCTTAAGCAAAAATAGACCTCAAAAAAAAAAAGCTAATTGAAACACTACACTTTTAGCCAAAGAAAACAAATCAGAGGTTGCAGAAAGAAAAAAGGAAAGGTAGGGGAGCAAACAGGTAAAGAAGATTAATTGCAGAGCGAAGGTAAAACTAAAATGGTGGGGAACTTGCTAGATGATATACAGATGTTGATTTTCTGTGATGTATACCTTAAACCTATTTAATGCTGTAATGTAATATCCCTTCAATAAAATCAATTAAAAACATTTTAATAAATCCAATTATCTTTACAAAAATTTAAAAAACTTCTTGGCATGCCCTAGTGGCCTAATGCATAAGCTCCACTGCACATAGTCCACATACATCCCAGGGACCTGGGTTCAAGACCTGGGGCTGGGGAAACAACCAAAATGAAGAGCTAAATAGAGTAAATTCTTCTTCCTCCTCTTTCTTCCTGCCTGCCTGATCACCTTCATTCCTGCCTGCATCAATACATGGCTTAATTAATTAGTCGACCTCTCAATAACTTGGTGTGGTCAAATTTGCTCCCTGACAGTGTGATCTAAGGTAACCCTAACAGCGTCAACTTCATTATCTAACACTCACCATTTTTCAAATCTATCAAAACATCAAATCTATTATTTTAGTCAGTTATAGTCTCTCTGCATGCTAGATCCAACCCTTTTAAACTCTTACATACTATTCTGCCAATCTCCTCCTCCTTATAAAATGTTCTTTTCACTGTGTTGCTACCAAATTTCTTAGCTTTTTTCAAAGTCCAACAATAGATGCATCTCTCCTAGGAAATTCTTTTACGCATTATTTCAGCCATGACTTCACTTGAACAAGGACATTCCAATCAATCTTAGGCAATATCTAGATTATTCTAAAATATGAATCTACTTATACATTTACAATGCACCTTGAACAGAGCAGCTATATAATTAATATCAGAAAATACATAAAGCTTTCTTTAATTTCTCATCGTTCTACATGAAATCTCTCCAATATACAATGTATGCTTTTGCCCACCAAGAGTCTTGTTATAAAGAGAAACCAACTATTAAGTTATAAAGATCATTAGCAATACTATGAAATGTGATGTGGGGTTTAAAGAAAGGGTTTAGTCATTCAATAGTCTGAACCACTTCAAAGGGTCTTTGATTTTTAGAAGAGAGTTCTAGGGAATTCAGCCTAATAGGACAGATGTTCAGTAAAGCAAGCCTGTTTTCCAAGAAAGCACACAACAATGATTGGTCAAATCATGCAATTCTGTCTTTTGTCTAGGAATTTCAGTAACAGCTAGTTCTAGGAAGTTTGCTCAGAGAAAAATAAATTTCCAAGTTAGTCATGCAAAAAATGTAGGTCAGTAAGCGATTACGATTCTAAACTGCTTTCCAGAGGTATCCTTGGCTAGAGATGGCAGAGACCAGAAGAAATGTCTCAAATTATGCCAGATCCTGGGACTGAACTGGAAGGGAACCATTGGGAAGCTGGAACAGAAGCTGCCTGTTCACTTGCCAACACTGACCTCAGCACGAAACTGTCAAGTACAGAGTGCCAATGAATTTTTAAAAGCACTGCCCTTCAATGCTCTGTAGTTCAAGAAGTGGGGGAAAATTAAAATGCACTTATTTATGGGGTCTGCTCCTGAGCTCAGTCATGGAACGTTGCCTGATGCCTGGCAGTAAAAATGTCACCTCACATTCTACGTCAGACCAGCTCTAGGATCAGACCTTACATCAGAACACGAAAGGGAGTTGAGGTTAATTTCACACAAGCACAGTCCTACTGAGAAACACAAATCTTAAAGGGAAGAATAGCAACTTGCAGGACCTAAATCAGAAAACATAAGGGTCAATGTAGATCTTAACATACCAAGTTTTATGTGCCTTGCAAATGAATGTTGCATTAAGGGAATGGTCAAGTATAATTATCCGGGTTATTGGCTCCCCCAAAAAAGGATGTATCTCAAAGTCACTTAGGGGAGTGATTCAGAAGTGGGTGCCTATGGGATTTCAGTACAGATGCCTTCTTTATTGCACGGCAGTACAAATTCACACATTAATCAAATGACATGAAATTTTTCCTTGATAATCTATGCAGTCAACACTGCATTGGCGAGTAGCTGTTTAAATTTACAGCTTCAGAGGCAGAGGAAGTTTGCTGACAGACGTGACATAGAACACCTTAATAAGAAAACACCCTTGAAAGCAATTTTTTCATCATGCTCTCAACATCCTCTTTCCCACCAATGCAGACAGCCCCCAGGAACTTCTCATCCTTCTGTAGCCACACAGTCTCCATTAGCTTCAAACACTGAAGAAATGGGAGAGGAGCTGTCTTTAGATTTCTCTGCATTATCTGTTGACTCTGACTCTCAACACATGCCTCCTTGCGTGCATATACTCAGCAGTTCCCTTTTAATGCTTGCCTCTGAGTGTCTTAGCAGTGAGTTCATGAGGCTTCCTTTGGGAATCCTGGCAAGTAGCTTCATGTTTACCTAAACTAGTTATGTGCAAGTCAACCCTTAGATGGAAAGTAGACCAAAAGGAAAATCACATGTTCTTGGTAGTCTAATGACATAGATATTTCAGCACCTTCTGTTCTTTCCCATGCTTTATTTCTCTCACTCTTATTAAACTTAATAACGTCACACCATTTTTGATTTTTTTTTTCATTCTAAATATATATACCAAAAAAAGGAAAGTTGAAGAGGGAGGTCAGATACATAAAATGTGATCGCTCCAGTCAGAGCCAAATTCCTAAAGGGTTAGCCCATTAAATGTCCAAGCAAAATAAGACAATCGGTGCTAAACTTCATTTTCAAAAGTTCCCACGTGTAGGTTTATAAGTGCCTAGAGGGATGCTTTCTTCTATTGTATCTTGTTTAATTTGGCCTTTTAAAGGGCTAACTCTTTTCTGACTTGGCTCTGGTTGGAGATATCACACCTCTACATGTCTGATTTTGATTCTTAAATTGGCTTTTCAGTACGCATTAAATGTTTCTGATCCGGTATCACTCTGAAAGAATTTGTAAGTGGTTTTTTTGCACTCATGTCTGGGTGGATTGGGGGCAGGTGTGATTGGTAGGTTTTCACCATTAAGTTATTTCACACTCCCTCACCTCCACCTAATGGCTGTAACCTCAGAGTTCATCTTCTGTGTGGGAGGCCAAAGTATCCTGAGATCAAGCACTGGAGGAGTTAGGTCTACCCACTGCCATTACAACAAAACAAAAATGGTATGTTGCTTTGTTGAATAAATATGCATCTTTGCCAATAGCCTCTCATGTAAAAAAAAAAAAAAAAAAAAAAAAAAAAAAAAAAAAAAAAAAATAAAAAAAAAAAAAAAAAAAAAAAAAAAAAAAAAAAAAAAAAAAAAAAAAAAAAAAAAAAAAAAAAAAGAAGAAGAAGAATTAAATTCAGCATCCAGAGATACCTAAAACATATGATAAGCTAAATTAGAAGAGGAGAAAAAGAAGAAAACTCATGTAAAGTTCCATAAAAGGGAATAAGGAATAAATATACAAGCCATGAATCTTAGCTTCAGAAAACAGCATCTGAAGTCTAACTAGTCAGCTTCGTCACTTGTGGTAACTCCGTCAGCCTCACTAGTTCTCAGTTTCTTATATGTAAAATAGAAAGTCTCATAATTTCTACCTAGTGTGTTTTTGAGAGATTGCAGGAGAAAATATGTCGGAAGTGACCCACTAAACTATAAATCCCAGTAAGATATTTCACTAGTATCATCACAGAATTAGAGAATAAGAAAGTGTTTTAAAAATGCCCAATTCTTAAAATGGTGTAGCTATAAAAGAGTTCATAAGAAAAAAAGGAGAATAGTATGATTTAGAGAAGATTACAAAGTACTCTTTGGAGAGGTAAGATTTCACGTAGACTTTGAAGGATCTGTCCAATTCGAGAAAATCCAAGAGGAGTAGGAAAGAAGTGGGGGAATCCAGGGTGGATGGGCACCAGATGCCAAAGCATCCAGGTGAGAATCGCTGGACTGGGGGAGGGGCTGAAGGTAAGGAAAGGTAATGAGGTTAGGAACCCCAGAATACTAGAAACCAGGTAGGAGACTGAAAGAACCCTCTTGCGTACTGATTGTGCACGCCCCTAAAATTCCTGTGTTGAAGCCTTAATTCTCAGTGTAATACTATTTGGAGATGAAGACTTTGGGAGGTAATTATGGTGAGATGAGGTCATGAGAGTGGGGACTTGGTCCAAAAGGATTGTTCCTTTGTAAGGAAAGACACCAGCAAGCTTACTCTCTCCCTCAATGTTCACAAGGAAGAGGTCACGTCAGGACTCAGAGGGACAGTTCTGCCTCCAAGCCAAGAGAAGACGCCTCAGAAGGAAAGTGATTTGGCCAACATCTTGAACTTGGACTTCCAAATGCAAGGAAAATCATGTTATCTAAACCATCCATCTATGGGATTTACTTTCATCAGGCAGAGCTGACCAAAACTAGCTTCAAAAGCAGACTTTAGGCTCCTGAGGGGAGTGACAACATGAAAGAGAATCCTTGGAACAGTCTCTTGGTAAGTGTAGAAAGGTCAACTGAAAAGGAAGGAGGCTGGAAGCAGAGCGGCAAGCTAGGAAGCTATTCCTACAGTCCATATGTAGTATGATGAAAGTAAAAACTAGAAACATTAGTGAGAGAGGAGAGAGTGAATCAGGTGGGCATTTCTAAGACTGACACAACAGCATCCAATGATTGGGAAGAAAGGAGAGGGCAGAGTTGGCCTGAGCCCAAATTTGGATCTTGTGTTTATATTTAGAAAAATTGAGTACGGGACTTAGAGAGATCATGTTGAATTGCTCAAAATAGTAGACTCAAGTGTTGTCATTGCAATCCTCATCTTCTACATTATTTAGATAGAGCACTAAGTCCCTAATCATGGGTTGACCCAAGATTAGGAAGCTGAGAAGATTTATGTTCCCTCTGTTCAACTATAAGTCCCCTTGCTAACTTCAAAGTTTCCAACCAAGATGCAGCCCTATCCTCTTGCTTCTGCATCTAGCAAAAGAGAAATAAACAGACAAATACCCGCTTCTTTCTCCCCTAAGTTTACTTGGGAATGAGTGAGACAGTATTTAGAAAAAATTGGAGTCTTTTAAAAATATTTCCATGCAAATTTAAAATTAGTATGCCAAGGCACACAGCCATTATTAATAAGTATTCACGGTCAGTGGAGACACTAACCTTTAAAAATTAAACATTTTCTATCAGGAACTTCAGGAATCATAACAGAATTTCATTACTGGGTAATACATTCATTGTTCAAAGAATAAAATTAAAATTGAGACACTGAAATCCTGAAAGTTCCCTTCTTAATAAAATCATCTTAACAGATACTATCATAAATTTAGATAGTACTTTCTTCTGAGAGTCTGTATTTTTGTTGCAGTCATTCAGAATATATTTGACACATAAACAGAATAAAATATCATACTCGAGATCAAGCAAATCATTTTAGATATGTCTTCATTATTAAAAAAATAAGCTGTCTATACACATGTACACCACACCACATGCGCGCGCACATACACATGCATATATGTATATATATATACACAAATACACACACACTCACAAATAGAGATATAGAGAGATAAAATCTAACTCTAAACATTAGAATAGAAATAATTTAGAGTTCATTTAGCATAGTGCTTTCATTTGACATTGAGACCCAAGTTAATACATTCACATTTCACCAAAGAACTGAGGCAAGAAAATTAAAGTAATCAAGCAAGGTCATCGCTTGAAGAAGTGCGAGCTCATACTACAGCATTCGTCTGGGATTTAGAACCTATGTTTCTAAGACCTTTCTGATGCCACTTACCTGTATTCTTCCCAGCCTATAATCCAGGAGGCATCTCAGGAGGACTATATGAACCTAAAATAACCCACGAGATTCGCATCCAGTCAACTCTGTGCGAATCAGTTGATGTGGAGAAGATCCAAACTCACCCCTAACGAGTCTTCTGAGATCCAGTCTCCCAACAGTTACTCAGCTGAGCTTGGAACCAGATCTGAAATGGAAGCCCAGAACAAATAAGACTCATTTCATGGAACCTGTCCCTTCCTCTGGCTTTCCTGAGAAGATCAAACCGGGAAGTAAGACAGGCTTTCCTTCTTGGTCCTCGAATCTCCAATGTCCCCTCCCACATGCCCAGGCTGTGTTGTGTCAGAGGTCTACCTTCTATGTTCAGCCCCTGCCCCTCCCAAAATCAGAAGCTTGATTTCTGTCATCTTCTCCCTCACATTCCATGTGTGACAACCTGACCGTTATAAGGGCAGAATTTTCCAGAGTGTTTCTCTGAACATGAAAATGAAATGTTTTTCATGTACAAATGAGTGTTGGAAATGTTATTGACTATAGTCCCAATTTCTGGAAATTCACACTCCACATACACCTTTTAGAAACTAATAATAAAAGGGGAAAAAAAGGAAGAGGATGTGAGGAAGAATTTATTTCTCTTTGACCCAGTGTTGGCCAAGTCGATGTCACCAGAGGGCCATTTGAGTGCATTTGTGCAAGAGTGTGTGTGTGGGTGTGTGTTTCTCAGAAATAAAATTCCATAAAATCCGTCTTTGGAAAATTTGCATGAAGGTCTTCATGTCTGTGATGCAGTAAATGTGTGACTTGTCCCTGCTCCTGCATTTGTCATTAAACTTGAACTTCCTAGAAATATACCTGTGTCCCAGGGGATACTCCCTAGAGGGAGGATCTTAAACGATTGACAGTCCCTGAGGAGCAGGAGTGACAGAGCTTTCCCTTATCACCAAATGTCATGAGGAAATGCAATCAGCACAGCAGGTCCTCTGCTCCTGCAGGACGAATCCCCGGAGAACACTGACCAGGGATTCAGGATTCATAGTGGCAGCGCTTTTTAATCACATTTTTCTACATAAAGGCTTATGGATATAAAATCCACCAGGAGACAATTGAAGTTATACCATGTATCAGGCAGTTTTCTGTTGGCAGCATTTATTGAAAAGGGCGCTATCACCTGGAACCCTTTGGAACTGCGTTTTGATTTTGTAATTTTATTTATTCATGGTTCTCTGATGTCAAGGTATTCTGAGGGCATAACATTCTATTTCAGATCCTAGTAATTGTGCTTGAAGAGATCTAGGAAAACAGCTCCTACCATGTGAATTAGCTATGTTGTCCATGCTCTGAACACTGGTTTTCTGAGGACTCATCCCAACGAGCAGCATTTGCTCTCTCTGTCACAGTCCTCTTGAACTTGGTTCAAATTGTGCTAGTGAAAACCTGACTGACAGACCTCAGGAAGACCTACCTCCCTCCACTGTACCCAACTATCTCTCTCGCAGTGATATTGCTGCCCATGTTTCCTTGACAATCAATACTGCGTCAACCAAAGACTATAATATTAGACTGTCTTTGTGCTTCTTTTCCTCCAATGTCTGCTGTCGGCCATATTAGCTCTCAGTTACCCCACCTCTTACAGCAGCAAAGCAGTCCATGAGCTGGAGGTAAGTAGATGTAAAACTCCATCTATGGTGGCCTCTTGCCACAGTGGAGCAGAGACTGATAATGACTCCTTAGACTTCCCTCCCCCAAAGAAAAACACATAACATTCATTCACAGAGAGGGATGCACCCCTGTGTTTACTGCAGTACTATTTAGATGGCCAATAAACTGGAAACAACCTAAGTACCCACTGTCAGATGAATGGATAAAGAAGTTGTGGTTTGTATTCACAATGGAATACCACATTTGCAACAGCCATTTGCAATAATGTATGAAGCTAGAGGGGATTATGCTAAGTGAGTAAGCCAGAGGAGAAAGAAAAATACCAGATGATCTCACTCATAAGCAGAATATAAAGAAACAAAGCACATAAACAGACTAAATGAAAACCAACCCTTGGACATGGACAATATAGAACTGAGGTGACCAGTGGAGAAGAGGGTGAGGAGCAGGAATAAATAATGATGGGTCCAATGGACAATGGTAAAGGACATTTAGTCATTTGGTGGTGGGTGAACCTGTACATATGGGCTTGTATTATTTTGTAAATAATAAAAATTTTAAGAAAAAAGACAGACTCTCACATACAACTATCTCCATGTGGGGTAAAAATGGCTCATTGGAACTTTATGATTTTATGTTTTTGCTCCTGTTCAGTCACATAACATTCTTTCTTTTCTCAAAAAGAATCATCAAGGGACTGCTTTGTTAAGATAAGGGAATATGAATACTCCCAATTCATTGTTATTTCTCACAGGAGTCTCAATGGAGTTGGGTACACCCTTTTACCATATTAACAACTACACAGTGACCAAAGAGCAATGCAGACAATGTCTCGGGATGATGTTTTAATTAATGCATCATCTTTTTGAAATGTTTTTATTTAGTTCCTAGTATGTTTGAGGCAATATGCTAGGGACCAAAGATGAGTGGATAAAAGAGTCGTCTTTTCTGTCCAAAAGCTTACTTAGTGTCTTGGGAGAGATAGAAAAATTAAAAGCACCTGCAAGGTAGTGAGACAAATGCTTTGAAAGAGTATTGAAAGAATGCTATTGGGAAATAGAAATTCTGGACAAGTAGAGTTTGGAAAACAAGAGAGAGACCTTGAGATGAATTTTGAAGGTAAGAAGTTCGCCTTGGGGATAAAAAAGAGAAAAGCATTTAAGGCAGAGAAAGCAGGAAAGAAATAAAGGGTTCAGAAGTGAAAGAAAATTCTGAGGCCTGGGAATTGGGTTCACTGGCTGCAGATGAGCATAGTTTGATATGTCACAAAAGAAATATGTACTTTAGGTGCACCCTGGGTGGCCTAGTGGTTTAATCCACTGTGGTACAGTCCACATCCATCTCCAAGTTCCAGGTTCAAGACTCAGGGCTGGGGAAACAGCATAAAATTAAATTAAAATGAAATAAAGTCAATACTTCCTCCTCCTCTCTCTTCCTGTTTACCTGCCTGCTCACCTTCATTCCTACCTGCACTTTTCCTTTAAGAAAAAGCAAACAAAAGATGAAATCAGGACTTTATCCTTAAGGCAGAGAAGAGTCATAGCAGCATTTCAGACAAAGAAATCATATCACTGAATTGAATGCAACACGAATGACTGCAGCATCCACACAAGAGGACTTCAGGTAGACGCTACTATAGAAGCAGGTAGCCAGAGCCAAGGTAGAAGCAGAGAGGAAGGTAGGATGATTTCTAGACTTGCTTCTTCAGAGAATGAGAAAATGATGACTCCATTCACTAAGAGAATATTTGAGGAGGACTGAGTTTGGTGATTCATTTAAAATTGAAAGAATTCCAGTTTCCTATATGATATTAAATAGAGCTGACCTGTAAAACAGCTCAGGTATAGATAAAGGCTAGAGATAAAAGCAAATATTTTCTGTATGAAGTAGCAATGGAATCCATGGAAACAGAGTTTGTCAAACAGTGTCAAATCAGAAGGTGGGCAATAGGAAGACACAGGAGAAATTCTAGACAAGTGCCACATCCACTAGACAGGCAGAAGAAAGGAAGTACAGGTGTGTGTTGCCAACTGATATTTGGGTCAATGACAGATCCCATACACCATGGTGGTCTCAACTGACTCCATCACATAGCCTGTGGAGTAGCCTGTGTCACCAAGGTTTGTGAACTTACACTCTAGGACATTCTCACAGTGATGAAATTGCCTATCTATGCATTTCTCAGAAAGTATTCTCATCATTATATGATGCATGATGTACAGAGAGGTTGAGAAGTAATCCTGAAGGCAGCTAGAGAAGACAGGTGACAAGGGCATTTTCGAAGTGATCCTCATCACCCTGCTAGGTTAAGGGAAAGGGGGCTCCTCACATGGAAGTTTTCATTTTCCCACCAAGGACAGGACATCTGGGTCAAGTTCCACTTCTTTGTATCCTGAATGTCAAATATATCCTATACTCTTTTGGCTGTTTTGGTAATAACCAATATGAAAGCAATTGGATTCATCATCTTTGCAGTCATTTATTTTCACTTTCATTTCAAGGGACGGGAAGGGGGTTCAGAGAGGTCAAAACTTGGCTAAGAGCGTAAGAGTTTGCAAGAGGATGAAGTTCCCTCCGGACTTCAGATCTGACCCCTAGATTCTATTTGTCTTGATGACATTTCCAGCGTTCTCTTCTTCCTTCCAAATCCTTCCAATCAAGTCATCGTTACCTCTGGAGAGTGATTTCAAAATGTGAGCTGGCTGTCCTTATGTAAATGGAAATCTCAATGCGCATTTTGAAAAATCTCAAAAAAAAAGGAGTAAATCATTAAAGATGTTGAGGTGTTTTACTGTATGAATTCTTCATGCTGCTGTCTTATTTTCCCACCTGCTTTTTGGAGAAGATAAAAAATTAAAAGCCAATGAATGACTGAAAACGTCAACAAATTTCACAAAGGAAATAGCTGACTTAACTGATCACATTTTTAAATACAAGCAACCTGAGGCGGTGAAGGGGGAGGAATCGCTTCAGGTAAACATATGCAAATGCTCTGCAAATAATATGCGAATAGAATTCCTATGACTACTTCACATATCTAGGTTTAAACCCCAGGAAAATCCTACAAGACAATTGGTCTAAAGGTTAATATCTTACAAGTCAAGAGCACTATAATCTTGAGTAAAATATTCTGTGATAATGGGAAGTGGTTTGAGGTTAGGACAGATTAAGAAGGCTGTTTTTGTTTAAACAGGAGACCAACTTATTTTAAAGGTTTCAGAATGTGTCCCCAGGGATCAAAATTATTATGCTGCTATGAGGAAAGAAAGTGGGTCAAAACTCATTACCAAGTGGCATTTCCACAAGGAGCAAGGGAATACGCTGTTTCCTATCAGACATTACATCCAGAGTCTGGAGTGTTTCTTTCCTGAACTTGAGCCGAAAACGACTTCATTTCCTCACCTTCTCCCAGCATTTATAAGTATCCAAGTTTCAACAGTGACCATGAATAGCAGACAAACCACTCCACTTTCCTGGGCTGTGAAAGTTATTTCAAAACGCAACTTGTAAATTCAGCAGCTTGCTTCAGTTTCTTCCTGCCAACCAATAATGGCCAACCAGCCCCATGCTTAGGGACAGACAGAGAAAAACTATCACAGCCAAAAATAATTTTCTTTTTATTTTATTTAGAATAAATCATTTTTGGCACAGTTTTGCTTCCATTTCCTTCCCTCTGGAGGGTCACTGGGGAATGTGATGCTCTGAAGTCAATCATCAGTTTTGGCTTTTGCCTGAGGTCACAATTGTCGTTACAGAGGCATTAATTGCAGGGCTGTTTTTTCCAGGACCTCCTTCTTCAGAGAATGCCCAAGTAATGTTGTCTATTGTTTTATCTCTTAAATCCTCACAGAAACCCTGGAAGGTAGAAAAGACACTACAATTAATCTGCTTTTTCTAAATCATTCTTCACAGTGAGGAAAGATGCCTGCTTATTGATGATTTCATAATCAAGCGAGAATCATATTCCTTTTCACTGGACTTTATGAGGATGAATGTTTTGTGGGGTTTACTAGGTTGGGTGCATAGATGGATGGATGGATGGATATATACCCTAATCTTGATATATTTTATCCTTTGATCCATTGTCTTATTTCTGATAAATCTGAGTGGACAGATAAATGGATGAATGGATGAAGAGGTGAGTGAATGGATGTAGGCTATATGAATAGAAAGAATAGATGGTTGATAGGTAAGTGAATGGATAAATGGATGGTACCAATGATTCTGACCTAAGAAGTTAGTTTATTTTAAAAGTGAGTCCACAAAAAGAATTCCATATGAATTAAGAGGCACTCCAGCTAGGCAAACAGAAAAGCCATTGAGACAAAAGGAAGAACTGAATTGGATTGGAAATGCATAGTATTAGTGGAAAGAAAACTTCCAGCAAAAAAAAAAAAAAGGCAAACTTGTTTCATCAAGTGTGTATTTAATTCGAAATACAGAGTTGAGTATTGCCCTGCTTCTACAAAGGAGTCCCAGGGTTCACTGTGAGATAAATATAGAGAAAACGTGGAGAGTTGCCACAGAGTGTTGGTTTCCAACCTACCCATTTAGTCCCCCCGATTGCACCATTATATCTCCACTGGTATCATTTTATAGATCATGAGTCCATTTAAAAGTTTACCAAAAAGCAGGGGGTCCTACATCTTAAAATTTTTTTTCATACCCATCTTTAAACTAGGAGGAATAATGTTCAGCTTACTTCATAAGATTTTTATAAGAATCAAGTGATCATGAGCTAAGAAGAGAGTTTGAAAATCACAAAGAGCTATATAAAGATTATCAAAATTATAAGAAATAAAAACAGACCTGAGATTTAAGAAAAATTATTTAATTATGTTTTTCCTTTGTCTTTCTTCCTTTCTCACCCATCAAGCCAGATTAAGTCATCTAAGTCTTTGCAAATTCAATCTTTTTACAAACTCTTCATCTTGGTATATTCTATCCCACTTTCTATTCCTTTTACTTTTTATGAAGACTAAAGTTATGGATATTCGAACAAGTTAAGAAGAATTTGATTGCAAGTATGAGACTGGACAACACAAAACACTGCTAGGAAGGATTTTGATTTCTTAGACCAATCTTCTGAAGGTGGGGTATCAAAGGGATGGTCTGAGATTATCCTTTATCTGGACTAAATGGCTCCTCTTAGAGTTCTTAGGACTCTTTGAAATAAAATTTCTTCAATATAAAGTCCACATTAAATCAAAGTTGAGCCTTTCTTTTAACAGCCTCAACCTGCCTAACAGCTATTTGAATCCTCTGGAACGCCAAGAACAAATCACTTTCCAATGAATATTTCCTACCGCAAATTTTTGGTATTTCTTTTTAATATTCTGATGTTCTTTTGGTTATCTATTGCTATGTAACAAATCACCCCAGTACCTACTGTCTTCAACCAAGAGTGATTATTTACTACCTCTCATGATTCAGTGGATTGACAAGGAAATTCTTCTGATCACCAGTCTTGGAGCCTTTGGTCCAAGAGACTGTAATCAGATGTTGGTGGGCTGGAATCATCTGGAGATTCCTGGGGGACACTACGAGACTAAGGCCCTCTGCTACCCACAGAGGTTTAAGGTCTCTCACAGGCTTCTTGAACAAGAGAGCCAGACTTCTTACCTGGTAGCTCAGGCATCCCAAAAAGCTAGTGTCCAAGAGGGAGGAAGTTGACACTGCCAGACCCTTAAAATTCCTTCAACAGTCACCTGAGCAGGTCCTCTGGGCCATGCTCCTGCTTTCATGTGTTTTATAATCTGCGTTGCTAGTCATTCTCTTTAGAAGGGCAGCCAAAGTGCTTGCGAGAACAGTTTCCACAAACATGCAAGCATAGCAGTGTGAAAATTCTCGTGTGTTCAAAGACCACAGAAACTCAAGCAGTGGCGAATGGACCATACAAATGGCAGAAGAGGCGAATAGACACAAGGGATGGGAATGGATGATGAAGGCCTTTGTTTTCCCAGCAAAGAAATGTGGTGTGAATTCCAGAGGCCGAGAATTGTGAGAAAAAGCACACATTTACATGTGACAAGCAGCTGGGAGGCCCAGCCTTGGACTTGAAAAGTCTCCATCTCAGGCAGAGCCCTGGGTTTCCTCCACGGAGGCACTACCATCACTCTAATAACCACTGTACCAGAGAGGGCCTCTTAACTACAAGACTGGATCAGACCTAATGATCTAAGGGAAAATCTAACCCAACACTACCCTGCTATTTTTAACACTGGTCACCTGCAAGGTATGACAAAGAACAAGGAAATGATTCCTGTGTGAGCAAACAGGAGGTACCAAATAATCTAACTGTCTGAAATTGAGATACACAGTCACATTGAAGTGTGCGGTATCTTCCTGGTGTGTTCAGTTCAGCTCCATATTGTGGGGCAAAGATAAACATACAGATATTTTTCAAAATCCATAAGATATTGGAAGATTAAAAATGTTTTTTGGGACAAATATTCCTTCAGCAGGTTTGTTTTTTAACTTTTTGAAAATGCGACTAAAATATTGTGTGGTAACCGGCAATGCGAACCGATTGCTCTGCGTCCACCCCCGGCCTCCACTGCCCGGAGACCATCATCCTTCTCTGCAGTGATGGGTGCATCAGGAGAAATGTCTGCGAACCCAGGACTCCATCAATTTTGTAGGGAAAGAATATTCCCCTAGGGGAGCTCATACATATTTTATTCTTGGTTCTAATTGAATGTTCGTCCATTCCCTACATATGTTCACCGCAAACATTTAAAGACAGGAATGGTAGCACATTGGATTTTCTCCTCAACTGTTAGAACTCTTTCAACAGCCCTGCCTGTTTCAAAAGGTTGTTTTAAGGATTAAGTGAGGAAATGAAAGCACTTTGTAAACTGTAAAGTGCTACCCTGATGTCATGTTTCATTAACAAATTAATTTACAAAGGGCGAGGACAAAGTGCCTTTTGTGTGGTGGTTTTGTTCTGACAGGAATGGCGGCGGCGTGGTGCTCACCTGTGGCCTATGGAGCAAAAGGAGGCGTTGTGGTGCTGCCTGGGGTGGTGGCACAGATGTGCGGGATCCCCGCCACCTACCTCAGACGGTAGCAGCTCTGGAAACCCATCTGGTTCTCATAGCGTCTGAACGAGGTGCTGAAGTGAAGGGTTTTCACTCAGCTGAATTTTAACAAATCCTCCTGAGCTTTCAGCACATGATGAAAGACAGTGCAAACCGTCCTCAACCTGGTCTCCAGTCTTTAATGCACTCTGCCAGCAGACCCTAAGCTGTTACTTCAGACAAAGGCAAAGTGGCAGACGACAGAGTCATCATTTCAGATTTCTAGAGAGATCCTGTGCAATGGCCGCCGGCTCATTCAACTGAGTAGTTAAACACGAGTCATTCAGAGGTGAGGCAAGCATAAACCAGACCGACCCACTTTCGAATGTTCTCAGCAGTGTGTTTGTGGGAAATAGATGTGTTGGAAGTTTGCCACTTCTTTGTTGAGAGCTGTGGCTGGGATTTCTGCTTAGTGGTGGGGGCTGCTGGTGACAGAAATGCTAAAAGCAAACAGGGCAGCCTGGCTAAAGAAAACAAACTTCCTCCCAAGAAGATGCACTGTTGCCTCTGGGTGTGAACAGAAGAAGCTGTTATGTTATTTAGTCGGGCATTTCTGTCAGAGGCAAAATATTTGACTTTAACACCTTCTGAGACCATGCCATGGTCTTATAAACAAAGTATGTTGTAGGAGCAGAAAGATGGAAAGTTCGTGGTCATTGATGGAAGTAAGAGACACACAGATATTATAAAGGAGTCATTTGATTCTGAGTGTCTGATGATCTCTACCCAGGGTTTTCCAGCTGAATTCGGTGATGTAAAAACAAGTTCTGAGACTGACCCTGAAATCTCCCTGACGACATGAGCCGGTACCTAGCCGATGTGAAAAAGAGGGTTTTCCTGATTGACTTTATTTACTAAAAGATGGACCACAACCAGTGGCTGAAGGAGCTAGGACAAATCTTCTAGCATGAAATATGGCTGGGGACACTAATGACACTGGAAATTTGGGGGGTAAGCAGACTAAGTACACTACATCAAACCAGTGTTGTGAAACCTGTCTGTTGAAAGGCCATATTCTCTAGTTCAGCTAAACTTCAGACGGACACCCATCACCTAACTACCCATCCAAACCAGGCAAAGATCCTTGTGTCTTGGGATTAGATATTCTCGCAAGTGTTTCTGGGGCTTAGTTTCACACAACAGTTTATCTTGATATGATAACCAGATATATCAACTCCTATCTTTGGGATCTTTCTGAGTTCATAGCTGTGATCTGTGCTCATTTCATTTGTACTCATCCTGTGCATAGGTCTGTCTGGTCCTGACCAAGACGAGTCTTTGTGGCCACAACTCTGCTTCCACACACGCTCCCCTGTGCTCACGTACACAGCCAGTCTGCCAATCAGCAGCAAACTCAGTTTGGCACAAGGCGAATTAGTGGTGGAAGATTACATGTCTTAAGAAATGGATATTGGTGTTATTTGGGCTAAACAGAATAACCCCCTAGCGAACAGACACATCCCTTGCTCAGAAAGACTAAGTCAATCTCAAAGATGCTCTTGATCAAGGTGTAGAATTATTAAGAATAAGCATCACTGAGATTTTAGAGGGTGTTCTGTTTTACAAAGCATTAAACAATTACTTAGAGCTTGCAAACCGCCTGTGAAACGGATGTTATTGTATCTTCATTTTGCAGAGAAGGAAATGGGACTCAAAGGCATGCGGCAACTTGGCCAAGAACACACAATAGTAACTGATGAAAGTGAGGTGAAAACTCAGATTCCTCTTAGTCCTAATATTGGGCTTGTTTCTACCTCCAACATCGTCCTCTTTTTATGCAACCACGTGCTATTCTTCTGCAGGCTTCACTCACGGGACACAGAAGGGGCTTTTAAAGTGGGCGGCATCAATGAAGACCTTTGGCTGTACTAAGCGTGTCTTGCTGTAAAGCAGGAGTTAAGCCTGCTCTTTCTCATCTGTCAGCTTATTTCCATTTTATCCACTTCCTACTGACAAGCTCAACCTCCCCCTTTCTGAACGCTTTCAAGAAGACCAAGGCAGGAGAACAGCAGGAGAGAGAGGAAAATGCTGTGGGTTTTGGTCCAAAGATTTTGACACATCACTTAAGGAGCTGCCCGCATATTTCATCCCATAGGTACTTCCTAGTGTACATTCCTTCTTACGAAAGAGCACCAGTTGATTAAACCTGCTCAGATGATCATAAATATGAAACAGGAAGTCCAAACTGAAGAATAAGCTGCCTGCTTATCAAGTCATCATCTTTTCGACTAAAGAGCATTAGCCATCATGACTCATCCAGGAAGAATCCCTTTAGCCCATCATTACATAAGGGAAGTTAAAGAAACCAGATGCTTCCTGTCATGCTATGGATTTGTGCTAACAACAGAGATAAGTAAGCAGGTATAAGGAGAGTGACAATCCGCTCCCAGATTCCTCACCTAGCTCTGCCCTCGCAAGACTTTCGGCAGGTGGAAACTTCCTAATGGACTTCAGACACAATTAGCAGGGGAATAAAATATGAAACTCACTAGATCAGAAACGTTCAGATCCAAGATCTTCTAATACCCGTCCACCATGGGCAGGGAAAGCTAAGAGAATGTCCTCTTGAGACCCTTAAGTGTTACCAATAACCTGCATTTTTTTCATATCCAGTATCTATGACTCCAGGTCCTCCCGATGAGGAGACTAGCAGCATTTAAAGAATAGACACACACACAGGGAATAATGTCTTCAGCAATGTTTAACTTGATCCTTAAAGTAGATCATCTCCAGGTGGCAATTCACAAATTCCATGCTAATCATGCAGTCATTGCAGAGAAAATTGTTCATGACCTTACGAACAGCCACAGACCCCAACTGCTTTAGTAAATGGCAGCCATGTTATGACAGAAATGGCGAGCACTGGTTCCTTTGGAAAGTACTGGATCCATCATTTCCTGATCAGATGTCTTGTCTCTCTACTTGATCACTGGGGTATATTAACCCTTACATTTACCCGTAGTTTTCACTCCAGGATTTTGGCAGATTGTTGAACAAAGTGTCCATTTGCTACTTAATAATGCTCTTATCTCAGTTCGGTAATTCCATTTTAAACATCCACACTATTTCAACATTCACTCTATATCTGTCCATAAACCATAATGAGAAAAAAAGCCTGACTTTGGAAATTATTAACTAAGCCTAGAAGCCACTAGTGGCTCAATAAATGGCTGAGTTTAGGTCAAATGGCAGAATTTAGATTCTAGGAACGACGGCGAAGAGGCATGGACAGGCCTATCGATATCCCAAGTGGTTTCACAGCCACCGCTATGCATAGCAGAGAAGACAATGCCCAGCACAGACTCAGATGAGACAGATGTTCCTATGTTCTTAGGCCAGCGACGCTTCCTTGCCCTGGAATTTCACACTTCAGTTCTCTCTTCCCAGTAAGGAAGGTCTTTCTAGGGAGTATTCATAAAATCTTTTCTGGCACCAGAGAATACCTTCAGTTATTTACTTTCCTAACACAAATTCTCACCAAGAGAATACCCATATATTTTTGTCTCTTGAAATACTGGGAATGTACGTTTATTAAAAAGAAAAGGATTTCATTTGGCTGGAGGTTGAAGGGGCAGGAGGGGTGTTCTCACCATCTCACCAAGAAGTATCCTTGTTATTCTTTCTCTTTTTCTTTTTGGGTTTAAAGCTCTGTGATATTATGAGAAACAACAATAGTATTTCACATAAATCATCTAAGTGCTCAGGTGACAGACGCACTGAGGAGAACAGAATTCATGTTTTTGGCTCTCAGGCTTCAACAGAAGTAAACCTTTATTAACTTTCGGCAAGACTCCTTCTGTAAATCATTGTCCCATAATTAAACCTTCTTCTCAGAAAAATAAGTCACAGTATTTAGACTCCAAAGTCTTTCCATAGTCAGAGCAAAAACCATGCCTGATGAATACCTCAAAGACCATTTATTTAAGTCTGCCTTGGGGTCTGATGGACATTTCCTCTAGAATCTAGGAAAAACCTAGGGCTCTAGCCCATAGTGGCATCTCAGCATCTTCACAGAAGAAGGAAAATCTGAATAAGGTGGTCTTGGAAGTATGTTAACATATTTCAAATCCATAAGGAAAAAATAAAGAATGCTATACCATATTAAAGCCTTAATAAAGTACCTTGATTCCTAAGTGACATCCAACACATTTGATAAATGAGTGAATGAATTGAGATCCAAAAGGTAGTGATTCAGGCAATATCAGCAAGTGCATGCATTCGGGGTACAAAATAAAGCTAAATCACTTTTCTGCAGCATGCCCTTAATAAAGGCTGGAGTGACAGATATTCAAATACCCTCAGTCCACCCCTCAATTATGTGGCAAAACATGATCTGGTTTCTGCAAGCACCTAGAGTAAGGGCCTCGGGGGTCTCCTAATCCCTTCAGAGAGAAGCACTCTTCTGTGGGATGGCTGGGCTGCGACTGAGAATCCGTCACTGCCTGGCCACTCCCACTGGAGTCAGAATGAACAGCAGGGTCTGGGAGCTTCGGGGAATGTAGGATGAAGTCCACAGCATGAGGAACAGTGAAAACCCCAGGCCACAGAGATGATCGACTTTCATTCTGAAGGGGCCCAAAGAGCATTGTACAACTTCTGCTATCGGCAGGCAGAGTTCATGCACAAAAAGCATCATGGACTCCATGACCCGGCCACTTCGAACACTGGGTCTTCCTTCATTGATGAAATACTTGTATTTCTCTCATATGCTGGCTGCCCTCAAGGTTGTTGGCAGTGCTCTGAAGGAGAGGGGACTGGGTGTGATGCAAACAGCTTTCTAGGTAGATGAGGGTGCAATGAAAATGCTGTTCTGTGGTGGACAGGTAAGTTGTTCCAAGATGTGACTGTGTTAGAAATTTGTCAAGCACCCATATTTGTGCCTGTGTGTTGCTGTTGGCTTGGACATGAGTTTTCAGGTAACAGGTATCGGCTAAAATAAAAATGTGGGAGGCCGCTAAGAACAAACGCTTTCCAACACCAAGTCCAAGTGGGTCTGGTGCCAGTGCCATCTAGGGAAGAGGAGGTCCCAGGGAGGACATCTACTCGGACAAGGCTCACTGCCACCTTCACCAAAGGTATCCATTTCCACTCAAAAAAACAGCCTAGTGGCAGTATTTTGAATGAATCTCAGTTCACAAATCCAAATGTGAAAGAATGGCATATATCCTTACTTTCTATAAATCAATATGATTGCAATGGCGAGCCAGTCTTCTTCCATACTTAGAGGAAATAGCAGTCATTCTTGGGGCCCTGCCGATGCAAAGCCGTACATGGCTCGGTGGCTAACACCTGCCTTTTCAGACTCCAGCTGAGATGTCCCCTTCATTTCTGCAGGATTCTCCAGCAGATTTCTGCAGTTTCTGTGCCTGCCTGGGGCCGGGCTCTTTAGAGAAGGCTCTCAAATGAATTGAGTTCGCAAGTGAACTCAAATATAAGTTTCCTCTGCTGGAATGTGCACCAAAGACGTTCCTTTGCAGAGACTTATCGCATCCTCTGGATGCTACTCAGGGAAACCATGAAAGTTCCTGCTGCTTTCCTGCCCTCCTCACCTACCGGCTTTGGGAACTTCGTCTAGATGAGCGATAATGCTTGTCTGGCCACATTTATTCCAAGCCACACTGCTGCCTTGGGTAAGGTATTCTCAATGCTATAACTTTTTTTGGAAAAAGAAATGAGAACAAATAATTTTTCCATATTTTTTCCACTTTGCAGACAACTTCTGCTTTCCAGCCTACACAAAGTTTTCCTGGTATAAGAAACACAAAAGTAAGCAAACTCTATGTTAGCATGTAGGGATGGGGAGATGTGGAAATCAAGTATACATGTAAAGGGTATACATGTAAAGGGTATACATGTAAAGAGAACAAGTTGATATTCACAATATTCCAGAGGTGCTTAGAATTCAGATTTACTCATGACAGGTCTGACACATGTGTCTCAGATACATATAATGCAACTTCCCCCCTTTGCCCTAATCTGAGGCCGACAGGGCTCATATAGCTGTGATAACACCTTGAATGGGCCACAGTAACTAGCCAGGTAATAATCACCCACCCACATGATCTCTCCAGAGTACCTGGGTGACCTTGCAGTTGGTGTGTCAACCACATGGAGAGCCTTTATTCCTCTGTGGTTGAACTGAACAACCATAATTTTTCCCAGAAGAACATTTGCTGAGGAAGGCTGTATTCATTTCCTAGGGCGGCCATAACACACTGAGTGACTTTCAAGGACAGAGTCGTGTACTTTGAAGCCTGAATCCAAGTCGTTGGCAGGAACATAAGCCCCCTGATGGCTCCAGAGAAGAATCCTCCCCTGCCTTTTCAGCTTCTGGGATTCCCAGCAATCCTGGATGGCCGTTGACTTGTAGACACATCACGCCTCATCTTGGTTGCTCTTACCCATGATGCTGTCCCAGGGGCCACTATCTGTCTCAATCTCTCCCTTCCTTGTGAGGAGCCTGGTCGGATCGGATTCAGAGCTCATCCTAATCCAGCATGACCGTATCTTAACTTGACATCTGCAGCCTCTGTCCCCAAGGGGTCACATTCGCAGCTTCAGGGATGACGTGTGGGGGAAGACTATTCCACCCAGCACAGAGGTCATTTCTGGAGAGGTAGCTGGGCTGCCTGCATGCACATGAACGTTGAAACGCAAAGCTCCCTCCTTTCCTAGGAGCAATGCTGCCCAGCTTATTAGGGCTGCGTGTCACAGAGTTAACCAGCCTTATTGCCTCTTCTCTCAAAAGCAGCCTGAGTAAGCAGTCCTCTACTGTTTATACGACTGCCTTTGGGGAGAAATGAATACAAGGTTTATGGTTCCCAGGCCTGTATCTACCGATCACTAAGACTCCTTCCTAGTCTCATTGATGAAGGAAAATAGACACCCCCACCCCCACTCCAAGTGTGTTCTGAGAGCCACAGTTCTTGCCAAGGTTGGGGAAGGTTTTGGATTCAGAATCTTAAATGTTCAGTTACAAGATGATTAAGTTCTGGAATGCTAATAAACTACCTGGTGAATATAGCCAATAACATGACTTGCAATGCACCCTGGTGGCTTAGTGGCTAAATCCATGGCCTTCAGCCAGCACCATCCATGTACATCCCAAGCACCCGAGTTCACAGCTTAAAGTCAGGGGGAAACAACCAGGTTGGATGGTTAAATAAAATAAAATAAATGTTTCTTCCTTCTCTCTCTCTTCCTGCCTGCCTACTTGCCTTTATTCCTACCTGTACCAGTCCTTTAAAAATAGCGATAATGATAATTGAAATTTGCTAAAAGAGTAAATCTTAGGTATTCTCACAACCAAAAGAAGGTAACTATGCAAGACAATAAATGAGCTTACTAATTTGATTGTGGTCATCCTTCTCCTGCTGCTCTCGATGCAGCAAAGCTGGTGCATCATATGGACTGACACAAACTCATCTTCACGAGAATAGATGCAGATCTATGATGAGGTGATGGGTGCAAATCTTCTGGGTTCTGATCAACAGCAGTTCCTCAGTCTGAGGTGGAATGATAGGCCAGTGGTCTGTTATTAACAGTGAGGAAGGAACCCCATTTGGACCACATGGAAAGTCATGCTTCTGTGCCATTATACCCTATAGAATGACCAGGCCCTGATGAAAAACCCAGAAGGCCTCCTGTGCCCTTGAACAATTTGCACCAGCCCCCAACCACAAGTTGGAGTCCAAGTTTCAGTGGCTGACAGCCCTATCTCTAAGGCCCCCATACAAACACCGGGTGTTGGGAAGACCCAGTTCTCTTCTCTGACACACCAGATGCTGGGACCCAAACGAGAGGAAAATCTTGAACTGGGAATCAGCGGAAAAAGCAAGGGAAAATCACAGTCAAATACCAGTAGGGTGACAGACCTCCAGAAGCAAGAAGTCATTCAAAAGCTAAGAAGACTATAGAGACGAATTTCGTCATGTAAGATACTAAGGGAATTAAACCATTCGGGTCAGCAACAGGTAATGGGAAGACGCTTTTCCTCACTGTAGCATTGGTCTTGACAGAGGAGCGGAGGGGAGCCGGCAGGAGACACAGGACGCATATCTGCAGAGGAACCAAAGGCAAGAGAAGGTGCCCCATGAGAATGTCTTTTAGTTTCCTAAGGAGTCATTTGTCAAACTTAGAGTTCTTTGTGACCTACTAATCAGTAGCAGGGGAAATGACATACTGATTTTGCTACCTATTTACTCAGCCACATGACTAGTAAGAAGTGACAAGACAAAGTGAGCCTGATATCTGTAAACATGCCATTCGTCTGCGTGTCACGAGTACACAGGGGTGAGGAAAAGAACAATGATGTGATTGTTTTTCATTGCAGAATACACCTTTTCCTTCTCTACTTCACTTCTATATTCTTGGTTCCTTCCTGCCAGCCCTACCCCACCCAGTGAATCATTCTGTAAGACTTGAGACTTCCAACTTTAGGATGTCTCTCCTCTCCGGGAGTTAGTCTTCTGGGACTTCAAATATAATACCAAATGGCTTAACAATCACACAGTCATGCACCAAAAGTTGATAGAAATCTTTTACCAGATGTAAAATCAGGCTACAATTTCATACCTTCCTATCTCTCTACCACGTATTTCATGTGATAAAGTTGGACTCAAGGGCCTCAACACCAGTGAGATGGGATTTCTTGATCAGTCAGGCAAGTTGAAAGACTTCTCCCTCTAGTCAACCAAAAATATTGATAAGACAGTGGTTTTCCGCCAAGGTTGCTCAAAAGCATGACTCTGTTTAAATTCTCCCTGAACTTCCAAAAGGAAATGCTGATGCAAATGAATGTGATGTGTTTCTTTAAAAGTTTGCTCTTAATTTGCAAGAAAATTCAACTCGTAGATTCATCAAACTTATCAATATATCAACAAATATTTATTGTGCATTTTTCTGCCCTGAGCATTACTTAAGCCTATTTATGGAACAAACCTAATAAAAATTATATGCCATTGTGTCCAAACCCTCAAGGGGTACATTTTTTTAATTTACATGGAAAGATAACTAGCATAAAAGAAATGGAAGAAATCACAAAGGAAAATAAAGCTTACTTTGACTGCCTGAAAATGGAAAACTTCTTCTCAAAAGTTTATCAGATGATAAGTAATGAAGTTTTATATATAGGTATTTTATTATGTGGTACCAAGAACAATCTCCTTGATATATGACAAGACTGCATAACGACTCTATGATCTCAGTAGATAAATGGCCTATGAACATGATGTTCACAAATGAGGACATATACTGGTTTATAAATATTTGACAAAAATTGACCTGATTGATTCATCAAAGAAATGAAAACTAAACCAGTAACAGAAAACAATTTAATTTAACAATTTAGCCAAGATGTTTTGAATGCTACTGAGAAGATACAATCTTTCTTTTATGAAGATTACAAGTAAGGAAAAAAAGCAAAATTACCCCTTCACCTCCTGAGTAGAGTAACGAAATGGGAGGCGGGAATCTGTATCCATAAGTAATAGAAGAGAGAATCTCTGAGGAAAACTAATTTTTGAATTAATAGGATTGGAGAACTGCAAGGTTTTTGATGAGAGTGGATTGTAGCCTGGAATCTGCTCAACTCCTGATCATACTCCTTTGGGGGCCTTATTACGTGGTATTTTCCACAACATCCTTTCATCGGCATAATTATATGTATGCAACGTTTCCCTTTCATGTTGGCCAACTTTCCAGGTGATGATGATCATGTCATAACTATTGTAAAGCAATGCTGCCGAGAAGCCAGTCCTGAGAAACTGGCACGTAGCTCCGCTGCCGTGACTTAACCTAGTGGCTCGCAGAACATCTGAAGGAACAGATGGACCACATGGTCTTCAAAATCCCCCCAGCTGAAAACACACTGCATGGTGCTTGCATTAAGGCAGTCAGTTTGCATTGTTTGTTAGACATAAACCTAAATGGCTTGCCAGTCAGGTGAGGGGCACAGTTAACAGTCTCCTGAAAACTGGGAGGCTTAACAAGGATTCCAGTTGACAAGAAAGCCACTACTCCTCTGAGATGAGCCAGTGATCTCCTTCAAGTATCTTTGTGAACCATGAAAATAAATGAGTGCCCCAGACCCCAAGGCTCTACTTCTCTCTTCTGCTCACAACATCTTAGCCCAGAAAACTTTTAAAGAGGATAGAAATAGCGCTCACTGTGCTCCACAGTATTGTCAAGAGGACACTCCCACAAACCCTGGCTTTAGAGTCATGACAGGCGTCCAAGTGAACAAGGCAAAGTGAGCTCCTCAAGGTATGAAACTCTTTGTTTACTTTTGAGGATGAATGAAATGTTGAGGTAATTACTCAAACTAGTAACTTAGGTTTTAGAATACTGATTTGTGTCCTTCTTTCTAACTTTTAGGGTCATTATGAATTTTGCAATTAATTCTTAGTTCAAGATAATAAGTGCCTGTCACCAAGCAAGGGTTTCTAGCTTCCTTTTTTTTTTTTTTTTTTTTCCCTAAGAGAAAAGGGAAGAAGAAGGAGGAAGAATCATAGGAAGGAAGGAAGGGAGGGAGAGAGGAAGGGAGGGTAGGAGGGAGAGAGAGGGAAGATTTTTATTTAATTGCTTTTCTCTGTTTTGGTTTCTTCCCCTATTGGGCCCTTGAACCTGGGTCATTGGACTTTACATGGTTTACACTCCACCTGCTGGCTTAGTGCCTGAATCACCAGATCACACAAAGTCTTTCTAGCTTCTCAAATATAAAATAAGTTAGCCAATCCATTCAAAAATAGTATCTGCTCTTTAAGAAACGAATTTAAAAGACATCAGAAAGCTTTCTTTTTTAATATAAATTTTTAAATTTACATTTCCATCTGGCAGCCTAGTTTAGCCCATTTGAATATAAGTATGGGTTTATATTTGCAGAGTTCTTGTCATTTAGTTCAAAACCAAAACCTACAAATTCAAAACTTAAGGAAAAAGTCAATGAATGACAATAAACCTATCGTGGGCCCAAATTATTGTTTTCCAAGGAGCGAAGAGGATAGTGACGGATCAAAACAGAAACAGCACAGCACACGTCTGCGTCTTCCTCATGAAAAACGCTGACCCAGATCGCCAGACATGTACGTTCTGCAACGTGCCGCTAGCCTATTAGAGTGAAATGTCCAATAACAAAGGCTCTCATTTGACAGGATAAAAAGTATACTAAATTTTTAAACAGGGTGAGAATTTGTTGAGCAATTCCTCAAAAGGAGATAAAACAGTGGCCCCTCCTAAACCATTAATAATTTTGCTTTTTGTTTTTCATCAGGAGATGATCTGGGTCTCAAACTTCACAAATTTAAGACAGAGGTCCTTACCTCTGCGCCTCTGCCTGCCTCCTTCACCTTTCACATTTCAGGAAATGGTGCCATCACCCTACAGTGCTCAGATCAAACACCTGCCTTAGGCCGACACCCCAAACCAACTCTTCTGCAAGGCCTGGTTCCTTTACCTTCAAGCTTAAAACAAACTCCAAGCTTCTCATATCACTTCTGCTCCTACCAGTCTACTTGAGGACACCATCTCCTGTCACCTGGACCATGAAAAGATTCCTGACTAGAATTCCTGATCTTACTTTTGCCCACTTTCAATCAAAATAATACACAATGCCTGATGCAAATTAAAAGTTTAAATAAGATTAAATAAAATTACGTCACTCTGTAGTTTCCCCACCCTCTGTGGCTTTCTATTACCTTCAGAATGAAATTCGAACTCTTGACTATGTTCTACAAAGATATGATCTGTCAACCACCTACCTTTATAATAACTCATATGCAAGCACTCACTTTAATTATAATGTTCTGCTCTCAGATATTCATCTAGTTCACACCCTCACTTCATCCAACTCTCTGGTCAAATGTTCCTTTAAAAAGTCTTTACTGGCAACACTTGCTAAAATATCCCACTGGAGCCTCTTCTTAATCACTCTCTATGCCTTACCTTACAAGGGCTATCCCTACAGCCCTTTCTACTGCCATCATCCATATGTATGTTACAGCCATCGTCTTTCCTTCAAGGAGGTTAATTCCATGCATCTTGACTGCGTTCATAGCTACATCCTCAATCTTCTGAGGTGTAATCAAAATGTTGTCCATTATATGAATATTTGTTGAACAGTCATTTCCTTTATTGAGAATAAGTATCAAACAAGGATGAGATAGCTCGAGGTTTATGTCGCCAGCTAGAATCCATTTCACATATAAAATTGATCTAGAAAGCAATGTGGAAATAAGAAAAAAATGTTTATTACATCAATTTCATTCCATTTTGATGACATTAAATTTTGTGTATAATGTAGTTAATATTTATAATATCATTTGCATTATACTTTTTAACATTCACGGATATCGCTTAATTTTTATTAATTCTTTATTTTTATTAACAAATTGTGCATATGGTCACATTTGAAAAATAGATGTTTACTTTCCTATTGACATAATGAAATATTTCCCCTGCTTAGGTTTGGTATTTCAAATTCTGGAACTTTATCTCAAGGAAATTATTTAAAAATTAAGCAAAAACATTAGCACAATGAAAACTGTATGAATAAAAAGAAAATCTAACGATATTTCAGAGGTCTTAATCTCAATCTGTAATCAACTAAAATACAGCAGTAGGGTATCAGCTCTATTAAAACTAGTCAGAGCAACCCTTAAACTCCTAGATCAACCGCTTGTCATTCTGCTGAACCCATAACAAAATATTTTAAGTGGCAAACATTTGTCTTTCTTCTTTTAAAATGTGTGTATACATGTGTTTAATGGGAAATTGAGACAATGTTAGAGTCAGTGACTGTTAATGGAGAAGAGTTCTGAAGGACTTTCAGTTTGCTAATGAAAAAGAATCCAGAGTACAATGGATGTGGATGCCTATTCAAGATGGAAAGTGTCACCAACATTAGAGACGTTGGTAATTGTTAATAACTAAAGACTCGTGAATTCTGACTAAAGACTTATCTAAAAGCATCTGGAGTAAAGTTATGTAGCTATATCCCTGAAACAATGAGAGTCCAGAAATGGACTTCTACATTTCTAGTCAGTTGATATCTGACAAAAATGTCAACTGAATCCCAATCTGGTGCTCAGGCAGCTAAGGCACAAGTCCATAAAAACTGTGACCTGAATTGGTGACACCAGGCAGTGGCTGGTAAAAAAAAAAAAAAGTCAGCCCAAAAAAGGATCGTTTTCTTTTCTACAAATAGTTCTGGGCAATTAGATATCCATGTCATGGAGACTAAATCTGTTGCTTATATCATGGATAGTTCCTTATGAAGCTGAGCCAGCAATTCGAAACCTTGTGCAATAGAGAAGTTGAGGGAGGGTTCTAGACTATACCACTCCAGGCCAGATGACTGAGTGACATACGATACCTGGTGACTGAGCCAGCTCCAGCAGGAACAGGAGTTCTGGACTGAAATAAGTTACAGAGTCTCCATAAAATAGAACACAAATTAGGGGCTGACCCCAGAGACTTTCATACCTTAAGGAAGGTGAGAGGCTCTTTTAAAGTCTTTCTCTCTTATTTATCATTAAAGGGGATACTCTGATATGGAAAGACTTGACACCTACATTTCAATGCTTCTATATTTAGGCAGTTGTATAACAATGAATAGGACACAATATGAAAAGCAATTTTTAAACTGATTTTATTGAAAGAATAGTGCATTATAAGCAACATTATACAGCACCTAGTCTTCAGGTACACCTGATAGTAAATTTATATTTTTTACTCGATCATGTGAATAACAGAAACTGAATTCCATTCCATCCCTGACCCTATGCTCAATCTCCATACCGAGGGATAGACTCAGCTATAGATTAAGACTAAGGGATAGAAGAGTGATACTTGTTTTGCACATTACTTAGAATAATGTTTTAAGTGGGGTATTTCATGTGTTTGTCTAAAGGAAGCTGAAAAGATTACAAGCAGCCACACACACACTGCTCTATAACGAACCGTAGGACACACTCCACAGTCAGTCTATCAGAGACGATAGAATTTCAGGGTGAGATAGCAAATCAATATTCACCTTGACCTTGTTCAACCTCCTTCCTGGACAAGACAGCATCACCACAGATGGGTGCTTGTGATTGGATTAGATAATATCACCTGTCATGAGCTAAAAAGGCTTATCTGATAAAGCTCAGGATTCCGATATTGAAAGATGATTAAGGAAATCAGCAGCATGTTAAATATTAAGCATTTCTTGGAACAGGAACACTGTGCTACAGGCTACCGCATCATAGGACATGAATTCTCAAAGGTCTTTGGCTCTAAAACTCTGCTGAAGCATAAAAATGGCATCATCTCTAAAGGGTTTCCAAGAAAGGAAACAAGACCGTGGGCAGGGGCTTGACTTCTGAAACCCCCAGATACGTTCTCTCCTACCTCCAACGCCTTTGTCCTCAAGCACCATCAGCTCTCAGGGAGACTGTCAAATCCATATGTGGGCAACTTTCAAAATGAGACTCTCTTTTGACATAGTGTATCATTCCTATTTGAACAATTATGTATTGTTCCTATTTGAAAATTTTGCTTTTTATATTAGATCACTCCAACTCTCCATGAAACTGAACAAATGCCTAAACTATATTCAAATGTGTTGACTACTATGTGCTAGGCACTGTTTTAGGCATAAGAAAGGTGAATTAGTGACTTGTAGACCTTGTCTCCTTTGTCAAACCCTTGTAACTTTGATGTGATCAATATATATTTTTCCTGTTTCAAATCCATATTGTGTATCCTCCATAGTACTATGGACTACCTTTTTGTCTTTTACTGATATAATGTAACTCATATCACTTTCATCTTCAAGGATTTTTGCCCCTGTAGCACCTGACTGCTCCTGCTTTCCAGCAACGGGCAAACGTATTTGCTGTGGTTTCTAGAATGTCCCTTCTAAACTATCGAGCAGTATGGCCACCCCAAATTCTCTATGGGAATATCCCGCTACTCACTCCAGCTTTCCACACTGTGTCCTCTTCATGGAACAATACATCTTGGTTTAAGAAATTATTAAACCTCAGATGTTCAGTGACTTATAATTAACCCAAATAACATTAACAACCGGCTCTTCCACCTGTGGCTCATTTTACAGAAAAATGCTTGCCTGCCAGTTTCACGTCATTCAAATATACCCTTCTCTTCCTCCTTCACCTCCTCTTCTTTTACTCCTTCTCCTCCTCCTTTTCAGCTCCATCCATTTTACCTCCTCCTATACAGAGAGCATTCTGAAAGCCCAAATAGTCAAGAATTCTTTGCACTAGCTATAGAAGTAATCATTTTAAAACCCAGCATTTTCATGGCATCAACACACTCCAAAATATATACATTTTGAATTATATTTTATAAGTTCATATCTGAAAGACATTCCCATGTTTCTGATACTAATTTAGTGCTTATGCTCATCATTCCACTCGCATTAGTGTAGCTAATTTCTTATAAGAATTGATATTCACTACTATTCAAATTATAGGAAAAAAACAAGACACAAACATAGAAGACCCCTGTCTTCTTGTTCTATCACTTCTCCGGAAGCTAATGACTTGAACAATAAGAGAAACTCTGCAAAAGAAAAAGGAAAGCAACTATCAAGTGAGGATGTCTCATCTTGGTTTTATTCAGTGTTAGATTATTGACTTTAGGAGGATTGGAGGGATGGTTTGAAAGATGAGAGTTTCTTTTATTTGTTTGTTTTTATGGGGTTGGACCCAGGACCCAGAAGATTCAGTTTTACCATGAATGATCTGCTAAGACTTGACTGTCCACCCTTGAGAAACCAATTCACATCTTTACAATTCAGTTCATTCCATGTGTGAAATGAAAGGGATGAGCAAGAAGGCTCTCTGATTCAGAATATAACAGCTACTCATGGTTTTCTGAAAGCTACACCTAACAGTGACCTAAGCAGGTAGGTCTCTATATCAGCCTCGGTTTGTATCTGCTGATATTCCAGGAGCTGGAAGATATTCTGAGGGCTTCAGAATACTCCGCTCATGTAGACGGTACAAAAAAGAGTTTATTAAAAAAGAGCTTTATTCCATTGCTAAACCTTAGTACACACCCAGCTACAATATTATTCAAAGCTCTGCTTAATGGACAATTCACTACATTATGTTACATCCTGAGTGACTTTAACAATGCAAAGAAACAACCAGATGTTAAGAATCACAGCTTTTTGTAAAAATCACCAGTTACCCTTAATCCACAAGCAGGTGGACATTGGAAATATTAAAGATCACCGAAATGTCCCAACTAGTTATCAAGAAGGGTTGAAAAGGCAGCCAGAATCAAGGAGGGGTGGGCCAGTGCTCTAAACCACAGTCCTGGCTTTAAACGGCAGTTGGGGTTCAGAGGTACAAAGGTACAAAAATAAAGTACTCATGTGGAGGATGAATGTGTTAAGAAGACACCATAAATGGAACCCGTCCCCACCACTCTAGGTGGTGGTCTTCAACTCACAGCTCAGTAAGCACGCCCAGTATAGTGGGCACAAACCCCCCAACTTGAGTTCAAAGAAAGGACGGGATACTGGCCCCTAAATTCTGCGCGCTGACAGCCAACTGGGTGAGAAAATGAACTGATGCTTGGCCTGCAATTTAAAAAATGATTAATGCTAAACTCTTGAAGCTTCATAAGTTCATGTAAAGCCTGAAGGGGTGAAGGGAAAAAAAATTCTAGTCTGGAATTAGTGAATTTCTTAAAGAACAATGGGATATTTCAAGTCCTGAAGTTCTGGCTCTGAGCACGGGTCTAGTTGATGACCACGGGGGATGGAGAGGGACATTTAAAGAGACCCAGGCAGTCTCTATACCACACCGTGAAGCAGACGAATATACAGACTGAGCAAACAAACTCTTTAGGCGCTTACAGAAGAATCATGTAATTCTTGGTAATGGAGATGGTGATAACTAAAGGAGAAAAGGGGAGCAATTTTGCCATGAAGAATTCCAGTTTAGGATGGTTTTAGTCTAGCAGTAACATCAAGTTCTCCCACAGTTAAGAGACAGACTCAATTAGGAATGTGCCCCATGGGCATTGGGGACAATTGCCATTTGAGGGACAAACTGCACTCAGCCCAGGAAGAATTGCTGCCGTGTATCAAGCTTATAGCTCCATTCACCAACCCAGTAAAAGCTCCATAAGGGGCAGCATCTGAAACATAGGCAGATTCCATGAACAGTTGGAGCAGGCACATAAAAACGCATTCATCTTTACAGTCATTTGTACCATGTTGAGTGTAAAAGAAGGAAGAGAACAGCATTTGCTTTGTAACCAAACTCTAGCTATCCCCTTCCATGTTCATTTCCCAGCAAGACCAGAATGGCCCCCTCACTGGTCACCTCTCTCACTCTCTCCATGTGTTCAAACCTCATTCTGATTGCTGCTGGACTAATCTCCATATAGTTGTCCTTACACCTTTATCCTGCCCTAAATCCTTCCATGCTTCCCAGCTCTGCCCCACGATGTCCAAATTCCTTCCCTCTGGGTTTCCTGTCTCAGATCCCTCCAGACTCCCGGCTCATAGCTCTCCAAACTGGAGTTCACTGCACCTGTCTCCAAGTAGTTATCTTTGTAGGCTGTCCCTCCTCCTGGGTGGGTGTTCTCTCTTTCCTCTACCCGAAGTGAAGGTTTTAGAAATGTGTCCACAAACTCCTTAACGTTCCTCCTTTGAGAGGTGGGACCTAAGTTTTCCTCTCCTCTTGCATGTGGGATGGATATTGTGGCTCACTTCTAACAAATAGAATGAGCAGAAGTAATGATAATAATGCTCAAAACTAGTCATGAAAACATGCTGCCTCCTTCATTATTATATTATATTATAAATGAAGAGATGACCATTTCCTGACCATACAACAATGTCTTTTCAAATTTTCATCCAATGAAAGACAGATACTTTTCTCTTTCATATTACATGCAAGCTGACATCATCCTTAGACCATTTCCACCCTCTTCACTGGGGCCTCCCATTTGCTCTGCACAATATTAACTAAGAGTCAACAGCAACCTATGAAAAGTGAATAACCATTTTTGATTGTTTGCCTCTAAAACCCCGGCTTCCCGTTTCCTCTGAGTAATGGAAAATGTGAAAACTGATTATGAAGTGAGCATGGAATGTTCAGAGCATTTGGCTTTTAAAAATGAAAGCACAGAAATCATTATGCTCTGCTAGCGCCCCAGACGTAATTACATAAAGGGAAGGGCTCTTCCTGCCAGCTATCTTCCTCGCCCGTGGTTAAGAGGAAGCACTGTCAGGGCTCATCTCTTGGCTTCTTCTGACATGTCTCTAAAGTGTCTATGATCAGGCAGTGTTCAGCAGCAAGGCGAGCTCAGATTGGAGCAGTGACAGCCGAATCGGCAAATAGTCCGTCTCTTATGCAACCAGATTTGATCCTTGATCTGAAGCAGCCACAATAAACCTAGGGAGACATTTTGTACAGGGATAATTGTTTTTATAGCAAATCAGTATCCATTTACAGATTATTATATACTGTAAAACGACTAATGTGCCATTGGTCTGCAAAATCTGGCTTCTCATCGTGGAAGGCAGCCACTCAGCTGGCTCCCTTCCTAAAAAACAATGACAACAAAAAACAGTGAGCTGTTGAGTCCCAGTCATCCTAGCTCGCTCTGAACGTGAAGGCATTTGTTCAGTTCAAAATTCGAATCTTTTTTTTTTTAGTGTTATTTTCCTCATTTCCAATCTGCAGTCTTAGATTTGTGACTCTCACCAATTCCACTCTCAGCTCCCAAAATGGGGATCCAATTTGAATAGACTGGAAAGCCTTTGAGTAGCATTATTCTCCCTGCCAGACACTCAATCACAGAGCACCTCAGCATTCAATAAATAAAATAAAGGTTTAAGCAATAATTCAGGGAATTTAATCAATGGCAGCCATCAATAGGGGTGATTCAAGACAGTATAATTTTAGTCCTTGGTAGTAAAAGTTCTCAGCCCAGATTTTCTACATGAATAGCTCTATATTTCTGTTTGTCAGTGTAAACAAAGCTTTGGGGGGGTGTGGACTTTATTGGCATATTGTTTGGGGGTTCTTTTTTTCATTTGATATTTCTGCCCTTTGCATTGTCATGCTTACAAAGGCGTCTTCTATCCAAACCAAACTAATGGACTCTCATACATTATTATTAATTCTCCTCTGGGGTGGAGGAAATAGAATCTCCCACCCCCAGCCTCTTGGCTATTTAATCAACTTCACCACCAGTCCTGTTGGATTTTAACTGTCAAAGAAGGCTATCTACAAACAGGGCAGCCATAGATTAAAGCCATGCTCCTCCTCATAGAGCTTCCCTGAAATGAAAATGTGAAGAGTTAGGACAATCACACAACTACTCTGCAGAGGAAATAAAAGTGCAGAGGGAATATGTCAGAACTCAGAACGACCTCAGCGTTCCTAGGGTGCCTGGACGGGGCTGGAAGAACGAGTCTCTGTGTGCCTCAAAGCCGGGACAGCACTGACCAGCGGTCAGTACGAGAGACCCTGCTGCTTCAAAAAGTCAGACTTTTCTGGAAGCAATGAAAGACATCTAAAATATTTTCAGTACAAGGAAAACATCAGTACGCAGTATTCTGTTGATTGCTCCCATCGGCCCTCACTGGCCCGACACCATGGCTGCTGTCCTGAGTCGTAACAGTGTCAGCTTTCCTCTCAGAAACAGATCAGTTTGGAAAACAAATTGGTTATCCACATGTTTAGTGGACTAGAATTTAGAGGGAAAGAACAGTGGCATGATAAACACATATATAATCTTAAAATCATCTCATGAACTTCCCTATCCAATATCACCCAGTCTTGGCGAGGGTAACCAGTGAGAGTACTGTGTCTCAGCAACCTTTGACCTGATCCCTCTAATCCAGAGCACGCGCTCTCTCTCCCTCTCTCTCTCTCCCCCCCATTCTCTCTCTCTCTCATTCTCTCTCTCTCTCATTCTTTCTCGCTCTCTCTCTCATTCTCTCTCATTCTCACTCTCTCTCACACACACACAGGTGCATTCTCTCGCTCTCACACACACACAGGTGCATCGCTTCATTCAATACCAGGAAGAAAATTCACAGGCTCACTTTCTCTTGCTGATCCAGCTTCATTCCGCCTCGCTCGCTGGAGGCAGATCCTAGAAGCAACAGCGTCTTACTCAACGCTGACACATCAGTGAGCTCAGAAAGACTATCCATGGGGTTGGATGGAGTTAGGCCATGATGCTGTTGATGAGAATGCACTGGCTGAGCCCTGATGCGCAGAAGAAACCCTGCTGCTGGCCAGTAACCCCTTCGATGACGTCAGCCACAGAGGTTGGGGGACTCCTTCAATCTGGGGGGCACTCAGTAGCCCCCCACCTGCTTGAAGGGCACTCACTGATCCAGACACAGTCAAGTTTCGAAGAAAATTCCCTGGCCTCATTTTCCTCTTCCATGTTTCACTTCTTCTATTTTGCCTTAAACTCCCAGGAAGCCTTAAACCTTTCTGTGATCATGTGGGAAACAAGGAACCATCAGAGACGCGTCCTTCTGGACAGAGCTAGCGTTTAGAAGAAGAGGGAACTCTAGTACACGAGACTAGAGCAGGCTCCGGGAAATAGAGACAAAGTGTTAGCCATACAAAAGAAGGAAGAAGGGCTGGGACTGGGGGTGTACAGGCAGGTGGTAAAAGAATTGGCACAGGCTAGTCAATAGCTTTGAAATGGGGTTTTGAGGAAAAGAGGTGAAGGGGAAGGAAAGCATACTCTGGCATAAATCAGAGAGAGGAATTGGAAAATCAGAGTGTGTAAGGACAAAGCAGTCATTCACACCAGGAAAATCAATACTTAGGAATAAAGATAGCCTGTCTGAAAGGGTAGATTTCTACCTTCCTTGTTATACCTGGGGAGATCCGGCTGAGCAAAGAGGACGCATGTGGACGGTCACAGCCTCCACGCAGGGTGTGCGAATGTGCTGAGCTCATCTAAAATGAACACCCTTGCACAAGGCTCATTTACAGATGCGGGGGAGTGAATATTCTACCTTCATTACATGCACGCTCTCCTTCTTGCTCACATGGAGAAAATCAGCCTGGAGCGCTGAAGAGGCTGAAATTCGGACTGTAAGCAGCGGGAGGAGGAGGAATAGCCCCCACCCATACGCCTGTGGAGCTTTAGGTCACATTGGGAGGCTCTGATCTGAACCTCATACTTCGCAGCTCCAGTCAGGCTGCATCTGCAGATCAAGTGCAGGAGGGAAGGGAGAAGCCATGACCATGTGGACGCCCTCACGTCTTCTGGACTGGGTGACTGTCTTGTTTTCCGGACTCCATCCGTTTGAGTGACACGCTCAACAGTCATTTCTCGCCTCCCCCAGGAGAGAAAGGAGGCTAATGTGGGGTACTGTTGAGTGAGAAGTGCTTTTACACACATCCCCTAAATGTTCCCTGATAGAGAAAGAAGAAAAAGCACAAGAATGCTAAGTGGCAGGGAAGGTTCAAGGTTAATTTGATTGGCGAGTATATGAAAAGCCACTTACCTCAGGCCATTTCAAATTGCCCTTCATTCTCTCCAAGTGAATGAAATGATTCTTTCCAAAGACAGGGGCATTGACTGACAATGGCTGCTATTATATATTCATACCCCACTTTACATGCTGCACAAACTTGGCAGGAATTCTTCCGAGTCTGTGCAGATTCCCGGTCAGAGAGCTGAGGTCTGGAGGACTCAGCAATCTGGGACTCGTTTTAGTGGACAGAGCTGCAGAGACTGGACAGCAGGTGTGGAAGCGAGTCACACCTGTGACGCGCAGTGGTCTGTCTCTCTTGCCCGCCCCACCCCCATCCCTGTGTACCCCGAGAAGTGAACTTTCCAAAGATGAGGCTCTAGAACATCCTTGAAGGCCCCATTCACATAGTCCCCAGTTTTAGCACCGAGTTGCTCTCCTCAGTTTTGGGAAGAGAATGAAAACAAATGATTTGTGCCTTAAAAACTTATGTGAGACAATTCTCTTTGGACAAAGAGGATGGTTCCCTCATCTAGAGAAACGAAGGAAGAAAGGTGTTTGCCTTTTTAGGTTAAAACATAAGAAGGAAATCCATCTCGTGAGTTCATGTGTGCAGTTGTTTCCAAGCCAAGATAATCAATACACTTCTCTGGTTGCAACCGATTCAACGCCCATGCACGGTCGAATATCCATGAAAAATGTTGCTGTGAAGTTTCTTCCTCATACAAGTCAGTTGACACCACACAGGAAAGATCTGAGCACAGAGTTCCAAAATCAGCGTGAGGAAAACTGAAAAGGAAACATGGGTGACTCAATGCACACCAGCCCACCTGAGAAAGAGAGAGAAAATATGAGAATATAATGAATTATGCAGAATCATGAGATTCACCTCCCCCCACTCTCGGCCATATGGCCAATTGCTGACTTGCTTTTCATGATTAACTTTCTCCTCTTTCAAGGTCAGTGATTGCCCTTAGCGTGATGACGGTGTTCAAGGTAACACTCAACTCAGATAAACATGGAAATGTTGACCTAGCGTAAGTTCAGTGTAATTAAAAGGTGTGCCTATGCCTGAGCCAACTGTTTGCGACGTGTTTTCTAGAAACCTTGTATCGCTTAAACAGACCCGGAATGTGTGTCCGTGAATTTTGCTCACAGTTCAGGGCAGTGTTCATAAAACACTGAAAAGCTACGGGGCTTTAATGGCAGCCAATATGCTTCAGTTGACTTTTTAAAATCAACCTTAAATAACAATTTCTAATGTAAAATTAGGAGGAAAAGGACTTTCCATTTCTATGCTGCTGGAGGGTATTAGGTGGATACAAATACTGTAGGAGTTAAACCACTGCCCTGCTCATGAGCCTGTAATTTGACATGTAATGGGCATGTCATGAAGAATTGTTCCTTGGAGTTATTCTGACCACAACTGTTTTCGGGGCAATTGATTTTTTATTACTAGTGGGATTGGTGCTCCCAAGTATATAATGGAGAGAGAGAGAAAAGAAGAGAGAAAGAGACAGTCCCCCAGAAACTATTCTAGAATAGTCTTGCCTCTTTTCTTCTCAACATTATTCCAGGAGACCCAGATGCATGTTGGCTGTTTCTATTTCACCTTTACATACTTAAGAGAAAAGAGGGCAAAATTCTCACTCAAAGGGAACTGCAGATTCACCCAAGTTCAGTAGTAAATCAACTTAAAATGGTTCGACTTCAACAAGGAAACATACGAAGAACGAGCAATGTGTCTGGTAAACTAAATTCATGTGGAAAAACACCCACCTGGAGGTTTGGCATTTGAAATAGAGACATAGCCAAAATAACCAGGTCATCCACAGTCGAAAGGCCAAACAGCGGGGTTCTGAGAGAAAAGCTCACCCAGGTAGGGACTGTGGGAGTCTCCTCCCATACCCGCACAGGTGGGGCCAGGAGAGACAGAACTGAAGTCGTCACTCAGCCTGCAGTCTCCACAGGCAAGTTCTCCAGCAGCAGTGGCACTGTGTCTACTACGCTACACATTTTAAAACAATGCTTCGTCTACAAAATGAAGCTCAGAACACCCACCCACTCGGGTTGCTGAAGGACTGAAGGAGTGTAAGCCTTCAGCACTTGCCTGGTTGGCAGTAAACGCTCAGCCAGTGGCCGCTGTTGGAAGCACTGTCTCCCTTATTTTTTTGTTGTGTTGCTGGTGTGGGTTTTTATTTTTTGTTTTGTTTTGTTTGGGAGGGTGCGTCTTAATATTCAAGCAGAAATTGATTTTCCTGGAAAAGATGTGTCTGTGACCAGGATCCTTTTTTTCTCTTCATCCAAAGAGCACGTGCAGAGTTCCTTCTGCATCCAAGGTACCAACAAGGCAGAGTCATTGAATCCCAGCGGCTCAGCCATGGAGGTGCCAGGGTCGCCGAGAGACGGGCTGATGCTGAAGCCCAGGCAGTGTCAGCCTGCAGTCCCAGATGTCTCACTGGCCCAACATCTGGACGAAAGTAGGCAACTTGCAGCAATAGTACAGAAATAAAACTTGCATTTTAGCATTCCTAAGCAAGGTCTCTCAAAAGAATCCTTGTGTCCTCCAAGGAGGTAGGAGCCAAACGGGAATGGAAGCAGACAACGTGGAAGAGCTGACAAGCATCTGAGAGCCAGAAACATAAAAACATAAACTCACATAAAGGAAAGAGAGTGTCAGGCCACACGCAGTCATTAGGATTGGTGGTTTTCTGCTCCCCAAGATCTCAAAAGACGGAAGCGGCCCTGTCCTGGGTTTAATCACATGAGTTCGCAGCCACACCGCTTCCACACACCGTCCACTCCAGGGCTGTCCCGTCACTCACATTTGTTCAAATGCAGCAGTGCCAAAGCCTTCGAACTCATGTGGATGGTCCATGTAATAAGTGCTTGCATTGATTTAAACTAACATATTAAGCCTTAAGGGAAAATAATAATACTAATATTAATAATAACAATAATAATTAATAATAATAACTATTATATTATAATGCATGACTAGCCTTTGTGGTCTTTAACACTAACAATGTTTTTCCTGCTTAGATAACATTCCTTTTGATATCCCCTAAAAACCCAATTGTATTCACACAAAAAAAAATGTTTTCATGTGTAACGCCACTTTCTCCTTATAATTCTTCATCGCATTTCAAAATAATTCCTGCTGCCTTTATAACACCACTAGCCTTCCCAGCCTCTCACTTTCGCATTGGAACAGGCCCATCTGTGGAATAACCTGAATATCCTGAATAACCTGAATATCCTGAATAACCACAGCATGACATTAAAAATCTCACACTCTCCCTTTAAATCAACTTACAATTCTTTGTTTTAATTGCCCTTTGAATACATCCCAGACATTTTTAAATTTCATCCTTCACCTGCACTATTGCTAACTTTTTTCATTTCCAAACTTGTTTTTTAAGTACTCAAACCAAACAAACACAGTCATAGCAAAGTCAGAGTTACTAATGAAAGGGAAATCTTACCGATCATGTAGATGAAGAGTGAAACGTAAAAGTGACTTGTAAGAGCTGTTAAGGATAAGCAGAAAGCTACGCATTTGACTTGTATTATCTCACTTCCTCTTAGCCAAGTTCACTACACGTACTGAGAGGTTCTCATACAATGAAGCAAATAAACTTGCGCTGAGCTACCAGGGATCCAGGGTCCCTTTAGCATGCTCGGCTGTGAGAGGCTGAACTCTTCTGAAAGGCTGGTGTCACAGCCCATTTTACAGATGAGAAATCGAGGCCGGAGAGACATGAAGTCATTTGACAAGGCTCACATGGCTAAGCAGCAGCAAAATTCAGAAACCCACCTGTCTAACTACTGAATTGAGACTCTTAAGACTAACACCATGTGCAGAAAAATTTATGTGCTCTTTTACGCATGTGATTTTGTGTAAAAGACTTCTCAACGCTGAGGTCGTCTAAGAAAATCCACACACAATGGCATCAAGGTTTTGGCCCTGTTAAGTCTCCGGAAACTTTCTTTTTGCTTCTTCTAATGTACCTCCTTGCAATGGCTTGGTTTCCATTCAATCACAGTTAGAATGCCATAAAAGCAATAATGACACAAATGACACTGAAATAGCACATGCAGGCAGAGCAAAAAGGAAAAATAAAAAAACCCACAAGAAAACCAGAACAGCATGAAAGCAAAGTCTAAAGACTCTTGGTTCGCGGTGGCGGCTGCCTGCCCAGAACCCTCGCGTCCTGGCAATCACACCAGGCCTGCTGAAAATGTCCATCTCTAAAATGTTATTAAGGGCCTCACAGAACAATCTGAGGAAGGTCATATTTGCATAAGTCAAGTGCTCCACAGCCTGTACAGCATCCCTACCTAATATGGGATTAAATCACCCATGTGGACGGTAATTAACTCTCCAGATTGCCCCAAATGCCAGCCAGCAGCACTCAGAGGAGAGTGGCTAGAATATGAAAGCAGTGAGGCAGGGGATGACGGTCAACCTCTCCAGCCTTCAAAAGCCACCAGCGCTCAGAAAAGTCAAGAGAGAAACCCTCTTCTATACACTGATGTCTTTTGATGGCCTGTCAGTAGCAAGAAGGGAAAGTGAGTGAGCTGGTGAAGAAAAAGACTTTGAAGGACCATGTATGACAATTCCAGGTTGTCATCAGTGCGACTCAGACATCCTCCAGGTCAGTTCGGTGGTTTCCAGCTCCAGAGCTGCTTTAGGAGAGTGAGAGAAAGACCCCGTGGGTGGAGCTGGAGGCCCCCATCCCTCCCTCGCCCATGACTCCGCCCCTCTCGTGGGCATGGGAGAGAGCCCTGTAGGATTCGACTGCAGAGTCGGGTGCCAATGCCAGGACACCAGTGATTCAGAGTCACGGCTGCCTTTCACTTACATGTGGTGGTACAGGTGCCAGCTCAGTGTCTTGTCCAATAAGTCAAGGCCAGTAAGTGGCAAAACCTAGAATGAAATAAAAATGCTCCAGTTCCTAGTCCTGTGTTCAACTCAGCACACCTTGAAACTCCATTCACTACTTCTGTTTCTTTCTGCTCCCCCCGTGGGACATCCATGGTTATATTTTTACAGTCTTGGTAAATGTGTTAAACGCAAGGGGTGCACAGATGGTGTCTCCATCAAACCTTTAAAAAGGGGCAGATGTGTGAGCTACAAAGTCACTTGATCTTTGGAGCAGCAATGCTTGTGGTGAACCGCACAGGCCTCCAGCTCCTGTGCTCAAGATCTGACCATGTGCATGTGAAGCTTTCTGGTCTCATTCCTTCAGCAATTACACTGCATCAGTCGCCAGGCTTTACCAAGTACCTGCATATATTATGTCTCCATGTAGAAACTGGTCCTTCTACCAAAAGGCGGGAAATTCTTTATCCCACTGGGCATACTGAATTGTGTGGTCAGATCCTGCTTTAGAGAGGACCCAGTCCAACTCTCTCGGTCCACAAGAAAACGGAGACCCAGAAATGCCAAGTGATATCATAAGGCTATTAGTCTCTCAGCCAAGACTGAAGACCAGATCAAGCCTTCCCACTCTGCATATCCCCAAACTGAGTCCACCCTCAGGACATCAATGGCCCTAATGTTCTTTCTGATTTGGATGGCCCCACTCAGAGCTGAACGCATTACCTAGCCTACGGCTCCTTGGCAGCTCAAAGTGAAGTTATTTGCTTCACTGTATGAGAAACTCTAGACACACATCTACTGATCTGCCTGTATATTCTCATACATCCTTGACTTTCCTTCATGGTACCTGTCACTCTATTGTGATATCTATTTGACTTTTTTAAATGTATTTATTTAATACATGTTATGTTTGTTTAATGCCCTCTCTCCATGAAACTATCCATTGCACGAGGGCAGTTGAGAGTTCTCTCTTATTTAACATTGCTATTTCCACACTCGAGCACAATGGCTACAACATCACAGATGTTGAATGAATGAGCAAGCAAATAAGCGAACAGGTGAATTGACAAATATTTCAGTGCCTACCTTTACAGTATGAAAATGGCAAGTTCCTGGTTTGTGAAATTAAGAGCATCTTGCAGGTGGACTCTTGCCTTGTCATGTTGGCTAACTCTCATTGAAACAAAGGAGGCAGTCAACAAATATTTGTCAGATAAATAAATGTATTTAATTCAGTAGTAAAATGCAACAACCCTACAAACATACCTACTGACTTCTTAAGTGATTAATTGGTTGGCTATTTGGTTAGTTAGCTGACTGAAAAACTATGACTGAGCTGCTGGAAAAAGCTCTACAAATATCAGGTGTTCTCAAGACAACCTTTTTAGGGAGTTAACTCATCACCACAAGACCTAGTTTTTTATAAGAACCCAAAGATGTTTACATGAAATATGATTCCTCTGAATGTTATTCTTCTGGCCTCTCTTTTTCTCTCCACTAGTTCCATCAGAAATAAATCCTCAGGGTGAAATAAGTTCTTGCTTCTGCTCAGAACACCGTACAAAGGTACATCATTCAGGAGCAGCTTAGAGCAGCCTTATTTCTTCTACATAAGTCACTTCAAGTCATTGATTCATAACTTTGAAACCCAAAAAGGGGCCAAGGTTCAAGGTAACCTCTTATGACTGTGAGCATCACAGCATGTAATAAAATAGTCATAGAGCTACTGTTTATGGGATTTGAGAAGGTCATTCTGAGTATGGCTCAAGGCTATGTGCCTACAAGTATCACAGGTAATGCCTTCAACATGTCTGTGCCTCTTAAGAACATCTTTTCAAAGCAGGTAACAGCTGTAGAAAATACACATGCACACACACACATACACATTTTTTCCACTAACGTTTGGCTCTGCTGTTGAAATTTTACAAGGTCTCCTCTGCAAAACAGAAACAAAACAGTTTCTCAACAGTTATTGGGGAATGAAAAAGCAATGGGACTTCTCTTTGATCTGCCAGCCAGTTTCCAGGTGGGATGAAAGGAACACGCTCTTGCTGGCAGTTAGAATGCAGGTGGGCAGACAGACAATATGTCCCATCTGCCTGCATCCCTGTGCTCAGGGGAAATCAGCAGCTGCCCAATAATTGACATCTACCACGGATTTCAGACAGTTCACTTGGTATGGTCATTTTACCCTCTTCCTTCACCACATGACTCACCAACATGATATTTAATCTGCTTTCTCTCCCTATTCCTGCCCATCTATTGGTAAAGGAGCTTAAAAAGATGAACTTACCACGAGGTAGTCCCCACGACATGAGATAGCCGAGGTAAAATAAAGACCCAAAAAATACATAAGACATCCCTCAAAGCCTGCATCAAGTGGAAGTATCATCTCCTGGATGACTCCTACATGAAGTGTACAATGTCAGGCATGTCCCACATTCCATATATTTTGGGTCCCAGCAGGAGCCTAAGCTGACCGTCACGTGACTGGACACGTCCAGTGAATTGGCAGGGTAAGTCCATCAGGAGCTTATCTGGAAGAGCTACGAGCTTCCTCTTCAAGGACTCAGCAGGTGAAGAAAATCTCAGTACCAGAGCTGTCTCAGCTCATGGGCTCTCTGCCCCAGAGCTGTCTCTGTCTCTGACAGCCCACACTAGCCACACACTCAGGTCCATAGAAAGAGTATTGTCCAAGGAGGGCTGAGGAATTGAAAACTTTGTTGCTGTAAAACTACACTGCTTTGGAAAACACCCCTCTTTCTCCTACCCGTGATGATAATATGACACGATACTGATGGTGATGATAACAATGATGTAGGTATCAGGGAGACCGAGACAGAGCTAGAGGGCAGTCGCACCTGTGTCTTACAATAAAATACTATGCAGCTTCTGTCCTACCCAGGGCTCCAATGTGCAAACTTAGCACAACCAGAGGCTGCCTCCTACAAGTCAAGGGGTCGTGTTAGCATCTGGCAGTAATAGACACACTTACAAGCACATCTGGGGGGTTTCTGGAGTCTTACAAGTCCCATGTGGGCATCTTGGAACAAGTAAAATCTGGGTCATTCCTAAGTGCTCCCATTTGTACCCACAATCCAGGGAAACCTGAGGAGACTCAGGAGACATGTGTCCCTTTCTAATACATTTCTAAAAGTTAAATGACCACCAGACACACATGAGTAGGAACCTTTAACTCACACAATCAAGTTCAGCTTGCAGTTTCACAAAACATATTAGCTGTTCACTACATACAGGACACCAAGCTAAGTGCTGCAGGCGAGCTAAAAGGTTTTGTGAATATGGTTTTTTTTATCTTGAACATGATCTTTGACTAAATATCTATTGGCATACATTCGTCTATAAGATATCCCTCCCCCAATGTCTACTTATATTTCTGGCAACTCTAGACTTTCCAGTCAACCAAAGAAGAAAAGGCATGTAAGTGATAAAGGACATTGTCAATAAGTCCATGCACTTTGCTCTCAAGAAAAAGAAAGAGAGAAATGAAGTCACCCTCGAGTCAGAAGCCCATAAGCTAGGTATGATAGATTCATTCAAAGTTATTGAGTTTACGTTTAGTTACATGGAGACCCTGGTAGTGAAGAGCATTAAAAGTGACAACTGACAGCAACGATGACAAGATGGAGAAACTAAGCAGTGCGACAATCCATGTTCTTGATGGCGTTGATGGGCTGAGGGACCTCCCACGCCCTCGGGGCACACACATGTCAGAACAGGTCAGTGTGATGTCCTGTGTCCAACTAACATCCAAGTCAGCACAAGGAGGCAAAGGCGTGGTCGCCCTCTTGGTAATGTAAGTGACTTATCAACACACCACGATCAAATTCTCAGCATTTCCTTCAATATGTATTCAACTAACCACTGAAAGGTAGCTTCCCTCCCAAACGTATAGCAACATATCTGGAAATTAACAACCTAGAATGCCTGGCCTGGCTTCAACAGCAACTTGCAGATAAAACCAAAATGAGAACCCTGGCAGAGACAGGAAAGGGAATGAGAGCTGAGAACTCCATGGAAACCTAAACAAGTTTTTCATCTCCAGCCTCACAGTCCACAGGTGAAATCATGAGATCCAGAGAGATAAGGGACTTGCTCAACGTCACAATTCAGTGAAGAGTAAAATTGGGACCAGAACACCAGTCTCAAGGAGGCCCGTGTTATATTCTTTCCATCAAAACCTGCTGTCTCTGTTCTGAGATAGTTTAATAGAACTTACACCCCATGGGCTAAACGCTGTCACTCCGTCTCTGTTTCACAGTAGGCTTCCTATTTGAAGTAACTACAGGTCTTGCTTGCCTTCATCTAAGTTAAAGTAGAGTAAGGAAACTGGTGGGCTAACTCACTATAAGCAAATGTGCAGCTTTCAATCCCAAAAGTAGGTATTTTAAGTGACACTGATCACATGTTTCCATTTAAGAGATTTAAAGAGGGGAAATGAGGTTCTACTTCCAGCTGTGGGAAGAAGCCTGTTGGAGGAACTTGGGGTCAAGCTTATATACATCTACCTTTTCAGCTATCAAACACGTCTGAGGAGCCTACTATGTGAGAGAACTCTGCTCGCCCCTATGTGGAAATGGTTCACTCTCTCCAAAGTGTGACAAAGTATGCTCACCCTGCCTGTGAAATCTCATAATTGGAAGGCAAACACCAAATCTCATTTATTGCTACTTTAAGTGCAATAGATCACAGTTAATAAAGAGCCTGCAAATTAAAGTAACCCAGCAGTCTTAACTAGCAATTAAAATGGCTTTTTTTTTTCCTATCAAAGGTGAAACCACATGCTAGAGCAGATTTTTGTCACGTACAAGATAAATGAGCACTTTGACCCCACAGGGAATAATTCCAGTTCATATAGAAGGATCAGCTTCAGTATCAAAATCTTATTCTTTCAATGTCAGGATGGAGATTCTGATTCCCTGGAGATACATGGGCTCAAGAGCCTCCCTGGGAGAACACGGCACAGTGTCTCCCCTCGCCCTCCCTACACTCCACAAGTAGAAATTAGGACTCTTGATTCACCGGGTTGTGTTCAGAACCTGTCAACGAAAGCACACACTGAATCTCTCCCTTCTCACAGATATTTAGGGGAGCAGCTCAGTGATGGTAGAGCATAGCGAATGAATGGGAAGCAGGCTGGAAGAGAGACTTACATGACAACAGCTACTCTGCATGACTGCCCATCCCTCTCAGCCAGAGGCCCCCTAAGAACGTGGTAGAAGGGAAAAGATGCACTCTAGGAAATGCCAGTCATCTTCTAGGAGGGAAGAAAGGAATGAACCAAGAAACTGGAATTTATGCACACGTAATATTAATAGCTTTCCCTACCTTGCACACTGTGGTTTGTAACATGCCTTCCCAGCTACCTGATTTGCCTGTGTCCTCACTGCCCCGCCATGGGAAAGGAAGTGGAGACAGAGGAGGCGACAGGCTTGAGGGAAGGTCAGGAAATTATTGATATCAGAAGACAGAAAGAAATGATAGGTAGAAGGAAAGAAACAAGGATAGAGAAATAGACGATCGATGTAGCAATTCTCACAAGTTTCCAGGTGACATGAAAGCTTCTGGTCTGAAGACCACCCTTTAGCTAACTGACTTACACTCTGTCCCATGGTTAGAGAAAACCAAACCCTGTCTGACATAAAAGGAAAAAGGAAATTTAGCATCATTCTATGGGCACTAAGAACAGGTAACACACACAATCAAAAATTAAATGTCGATGTGGGAGATTTGGGTTCTATGTGTAGATTTCAAGTAAGAACATCTGTACGTTGTAGAATTCTTCCCAAAATCTCCCCCAAATTACCCAGATGGACTTCGACATCAGTAAAGCCAAAAACTGCACAGTCCAGAATAGATGCCATCTTGCTACCATTTAAATATATATTTGCTTCTTATTCATGATCTTTCACCCATTTAATTTTCTCTGAGAGATTATTCAGGTCACTTTTTAAATGGGTTTCAATGTTTCCAGGGCTGCAGCTCATTATAAAAATGTTCACAGCAGATAGAACCTTGCTTCAGCATGGCACTATTTTCAGGCTTACAGACAGAGAAATCGGTATGCGAATATTGGACCATAAACATTAATTTAGCATTATGTGGAAGGTTGATTGATTAATAAATACATAAGCCAGAAAGCCTAATTTAACTCTTAATTCAGGGGTTTTTTTATTTCACAGAGAGGGAAAAATTAATCTAGAAGTGCTGAATGATTGAGAGTTTGGGTCTCGTCTAGACAGCAATGGAAAATGACTATGAACCTGGGACTTTGCAAACTGCATCATTTGCAAAATAAACTTGATCAACAAATTTCATCACACAGTGATTGATGGTCAGGAAGGAAAGGCTGTAGTGATCACACAGAAGAATATGTAATCATCCAAGGAAGCAGCTCACCATGCAGAGTGGATAAAGGGGAACGAATTAGCAAGTATTTTCAGCTCAGAGGTGGATGCAAATGAAAGAAAATGCACTTGAAATTTTTTAAATGAATGCACATTAGAGCCCTCTAGTAGACTACCAAATTAGGATTAGTGCATTCTTAAGAATGTACAGGAAATAAACGTATTTTAGCTGTTACAGTCCCACTGCAAAGACAGGAAAATGCAGAGGACAGACTTCGACTCTTACTATGATTAAAAAGTTCACATAAGGAATTAAATGTTCTATATCCAGATTTGAATAGTGCTGTTTTTTTTTCTAAATACAAGGAAAGTAGGTTCATTGTTCCTTTTTTAAAGAGTGGTAATTAAGCTGAACAGGGCAATTGCTAATAAATTATACCTGCATCTCCTTCCTGTGATTCTGTTTTTCATTTCCAGCTCATATTTACACAGTGACAATCAAGGTCAAGTTCCAAGCTCTAAGTCTGAGAAAGTTGACATCAGCATCATCAATACTGTTTACATTCAGTGTGTCCAAAGGATGGGAGGAAGGAGGAAAGAAGGAAGGAAGGAAGGTAGGAAGGAAGGAAGGAAGGAAGGAAGGAAGGAAGGAAGGAAACATTTAATTTTCAATCTTCTAACTGATTCTGATCAACCCTTTTTTTCATCAACCCCCTTTTACAAATGAGAAAAGTAGAGATTAGGGAGGTTGGGAAAAATGGCCAATGATACATTCACTTATAAATGACAAAATCCCACTTATGTTGGGTTCTGTGCATGCTCAAAAGTTTGACCTTTTTACAGGGTGCATTCAAACGATCTAGAGCTGTTTAGAGCAGATTTTGTCAACCCTCCACTTAAGAGTTTCCGATTCAGTCAATGTTTGTTTCCTACTGACCCTGTAACAATGACCAAAACTGGGGACCTTTGAAACACACTTTTGCTATCCCACAGTTCATGGTCAGAAGCCTAGACACAGATAGGTCAGGAATGTTTGCCACTTAGTCTCTCAAGACTAGATCGAGGTGACCCAAGAACAATCCAATAGCCATATCATCTTGGGCATCACTAATTTTGGAGTGAACAGATGATATGTTTTCTGATTTACAGAAATATAGCCACACCTGATGTGTTCTGGCAACAAGTATATTTGGAGCCCAGGGGGTCTTATTCCTCACTTGTACAGGAGATGGAGGAGAAGACCAATCATGAGAAGCTCCTATCAAACTCAGAAGGAAGATATTTTTCAGGACTATTGGTTTCCTCTCTCCTACAATACTAGATCATAAAAATAAGACCATGATAGATTTAAAAAATAAATATTTATGGACAAACAATGGATTCAACATATAGTCTAAGTTTGGTAGTAGTTACATGCTCCCAGTTGAAAAGAACATTTTTTGTACAATTAGAAAAATACGGATATAGTTTGGCTATTAATAGATAATTAAATATAAAATGATCTCACTCATGTGGAAGATAAAGAAACAAATGAAGAGACAAAACAATACTAATGATTGGACACTGAGAACAAAACTGAGGCTACCAGAGGGGAAGGGGAAGAATGAGAGCAAAGGGTGGTGGGGTCCAATGGAGGACTATTAGAAATATGGTGGTGGGCATGGTGTGATAACATATATTTGATGAAGCCTGAACCTGCATATATAAAACTTATATTTTGCTGTAAATCAAGGTACCTCAACTTAAATATATATATATATATATATATATATATATAAAAAGAAAAGAAAAACAAGATAAGCTGAAGTAGAAAATAGCTATTGTTAACTGGAAGCAGTAGGTTTCAGTATTTATATTGTGATCTCACTTTGTGCAAATATACATGTGTCTGAATGTACACACACTAAAATGTGAGCAGTGGTAATCCCCGGGTGACTGAGAATAAGATTTTTATTTTTGTTTGCCTCTATGTTCTAATGCTTTACAAATCATGTTTTCCTTATCATTTTAAAGGAATAAAATGTTCTCAAAAACAAGGACAAAAACAAACAAAAATTAAAGAAGGTGCTGGCTGTGCTTCATTCCTTCCCAGAGCCTCTGGGAAAGAAGCTCCTCCAAGTTCATTCAGGCTGTCAATCAAATTCTGCTCCTTGTGGTAGTAGGACTGAGGTGTCAATTCCTTGCTGGATGTCAATCAAAAGTGATGTTTGCTTCTGGGGATTGCCTGCATTCCTTCTCCTTCTCGTGCTTTCCACATGGTCCCTCCAACAAAGTATGTTCCTCCATTACCTTGAATAATCTGACTTTCCCTTCTGCTACATTGCTCTGCTCCAACCAGAGAACATTCGCTACTTTGTACGAGATATTAGATTTAGACTCAGAATAATCACCCACTCTTAAAAGTCCATAAACTTAAATTGCATCTGCAAGGTTCCTTTTGTATGGACTATAATCACAAGATCCATGTTTTGGGAGGAGGACAGTCATTCCACCTGGCATAATCAACAGGCTGCAGTATAAGAATTTTCTTTTCTAACGAATTTCTAGGTAATGTTTTTGCTGCTGGTCTAAGAACCACACTCTGAGAACCCCTTCTCTATCTTCTACTCCAAGCATGGTCATCACCTAGGAGCTTACTAAAAATGCAGAATTTTGAGTTTCATCCTAGACTTTGTGGATAAGAAATTGCACTTTAACAAGATCTTCAGGTAATTTGTGTGCACATCAAAGTTTGAAAGACATTGTTCTAGGACAGTGAAAATTGGGGAAAATGAATGGAACTAAGTATATTTTTTATCTATCTCAAAATCTCTTTTGTTAAAATATAGTTCCTTTGTCCATTTATTGCCTTTGGGGGTGGGGGGGCATAGTGTGACAAGAATGAATGAAGGAATTCTACATTCTGCCTTAGTGGTTTTAATTTGCCCACCCTACTCCCTATTTTATTTCAAAAGGTGGGAAAAACTCTCCTATGTTTTCAACCCTGGGAATTTTTGACAAACTAACAATTGTAGGTTGAATTCAGTTCTTCATTGGGCAATCTTGACAGGGACATCACTCCTCTGACCATTTACAGACTTGATGGAAATAGATTTCAAATGGTACTCAGATGAATTCTAGAAGGAAATACGGTACTGGCCGCAGGGTAAGCACAAGTGAATACAGCATAGTCTACTTTTATTTTGCCATTAATAGGATTTGTTCAGTCCTGGAAAGAGATTCAGCAAATCTCAGGGTCCCAGAGGAGAAGGAAATATCATTAACCCTTTTATTGAGGACATTATTGGTTTTCTGTGAGTTACCATTAAAGGAAAGTAACTGCAGTTAGAATATATTGAAGAAGACTGCAGAACGTTGCAGACAGCCCAGCACTAAACACACAGCTAACTTCTATATTGGGCTCAACATTTCCTAAATGTAATTACTGAAATCTAATCATTAGACATACAGAGAAAATTTTTCAAGATGTAGACATCAATTGAAAATTAAGTATCTGAAACTCCATTGTTTCTTCTTAATTTAAAGTGAGATAAAAAGAACACAATGAAAATGGAAGGACATTTGGAAGTGATAATAAGAACATATGAGTACAATAAACTGCCTATAAGCTAAGCTCCACTGATAAAAGACAACCCAACAATCTCTCTCTGTCTCTGTCTCTCTCTCTGTCTCTCTCTCTGTCTCTGTCTCTCTGTCTCTCTCTCTCTCTCTCTCTCTCTCTCTCTCTCTCTCTCTCTCTCTCTCTCTCTCTCTCTCTCTCTCTCTCTCTCTCTCTCTCTCTCTCTCTCTCTCTCTCTCTCTGTCTCTCTCTCTCTGTCTCTCTCTGTCTCTCTCTCTCTGTCTCTCTCTCTCTGTCTCTCCATCTCTCTCTTTCTTCTCTCTCTCTCTCTCTCTCCCCTAGGCATTTTCTCTCCATCATGTACTTGTTCCCCTTTGGTTAGCTAAGGAAAACACGCAATACCAATATTAATATAAAACACTACTAGATTATCTATCGGTACTCAATAATCAAAATATTGATTTACAAGGGATGTCAGAGACCTAGAAAAGTTTAAGGAGGCACCTAAAAATACAGACAAAGAATACCAGCTAAGAGTCAACAAGGTAATGGCCATTCATCATAAAAGTCAAAAAGATAACCACCCAGCAACTTTGAAGGAAAAAAGTTCCCACTTTCTCTATCAATGTCATTTCCCCACCTCCATCTCTGAGCTGGTACAGATGTTGGAGATCAGTGTGGCAAGGAGAGCCTCCGCCTGAAGGAGGAAACTACAGTGGTGACTGGTAATTATTACACAGTAATAGATCAGTCACAGAAATATACTGACATTTTAAGGATAAAGGGAGTCAGGTTTCTAACTGGAAGAAAATTGGATATACACAAAGAAAGAAACCTAAAATGAATCCTATAATACTGGTTGGAATTAAAGTTATCAGTGGTCACTCATTGTTTCTCTCAAAGATAGGTTTTAAAAAATAGATATGTAAATGGATATATCTGTGTGTACATTGGGTGTGCGTGTGTGTGTGTTATACCTCCCCAGCTCTATCGCTGAGAACCTACATGGAATGGCATTCCAGCAGCAACAGGTGCACTCTACACCCGGTTCCTGGCTTCCAAAGACCATTCTCCATTCAAATGATATAGGGCTTCATGAATAAATGGTTAATTCTAGGACAGAGGCCAAAAATTTCAAGATGAGCCTGCAACATTTCATTAAACTAATGAGTCAGATCTTAAACCTGAGTTTTCCTTAGCAGTGTTCTTGTCTGCTTTGCACAGATAATTTACCAGGACGTTTCCTTGACTTTACCTGCTGGTTTAACAGTGCTGAAGAGCTGGACGTCCCAAACTCAAGTTCACCTCCACCACTTACTGGCTCTGTGGCCATGGGCAAGTTCCTCAATCTCTGCTTCAATGTCTTCATTTCTAAAATGGGACTTAAACGGTACTTCCTTAGGGGCTGTTGAAGAATTATGCGAGAGTGCGTCTGGAAGGTGCTGAGCATCTGCCTGTTACCTAACAAGAGCTTTGATAAAGGCTATCTGTTCTGATGACTTCTGAATCCTTTCTTTTATCACCATCTCTGTTTACCACTGCCTTACTTCAGTCTCTCTCCAAGCCTCCCTGGTATCAGCAATACCACCATCTTATATAAATGCAGCTTCCAGAGTCATTTCCAAATTCATTCTCCCATTGGCGGCAGAAAAATCAGTCAAACAGAAAAGCCTATGTATCACCTCCCTACTGTAAATCTCACCTATTCTGTCAACTGCTGGAGGCTTAAGAACCAATATATTTCCTGATCGAGTATCAACAACAACAATAAAACAAAGAGTAAAATATGATAAAGAAAATAATTATTGGAAAAATGTAATGTAAAAAACACACACAAAATAGAATTCCCAAACTTCTGTTGTTGAGTTCAACAAATTTATATAAAAGCTTTTTAACTCTTATTCCCAGTTTCACTAATCTCTGCAAGGGCCTATGATCAATGGCTGTTCAACTGAAAACCATCCTTTGAGAAGAACATTCAGTGTCCTCCACATCAACTTTTGTCTTGTCTCATCTCCTCGCCCAGAGCAACTAAAGTCATGTGCACATTTCACTGAAAACCTGCTTATTCCATTTTTCAGCCCTTTCTCCTAAGGATATTAAGGCAATCAAATTGAAAAGTAATCCAGAAAATGTTTAAAAGACATCAGATTTTATATCAAAAACTTTTGCCAACTGTCAACTCTGTATCTGGTACTCAGTTGAATACACAAAAGACATTGTTCCCCTTATGCACAAAAGATACGTTCCCAAGATGCTCTGAAACCTGGGGCAATAGCAAACCCTTTAAATACTATGATTTTTCCTATATGAATGCACCTAAAATAAAGTGTAATTTATAAATTAGGCACAATCAGGGATTAACAAAAATAACTAATAATAATATAGAACAATGAATAACAATATACTGTAATAAAAGCTATATATGAACACGATCTCTCAAAATATCTTGTTATGAGTTACTGACTCCAAAACCATGGAAAAGGAAGCAACCACTGTAGAGAAGTAAGGACGCAGCCCCTCCAAAAAGCAATGCTATAGTGCTGGAATTATAGACATACAGGTGTTGACAGTAATTCAAGGAACAGCCCTCAACTGGTGGCACAGATTTGAGTGTTCTGAGACAACTCTTCATGAATCAATCTCATTTCTGCACGTCTTCCGAGCAGAGACACTACAGCGTTTTCTCTCTTTCCAAGCATATTTATACAGTGCAGAGTCTGGAAAGATAGAGCAGAGGAAAGATACATTGGCTGTGAAGTATAATAAAAATATTGGCTCCTCCTGGAAAAAACCGAGTAGGTTTCCTTATCACCCATTTAGTGTAAAAGATTGGACTTTCCTAAGCTCTGGATCCCTCTGCTGTGAAGCAAACACAGTGTACGATGAGGCACCCAGACCCGTTTGTAATGCCTGTTTGCAAGCAAGAGAGCTGACACATGCATGCTGCGAGGTGGCTTGCTCTGCAGGGAGTGGTAACAGGTCATATTTCTCTTACTAGGAGTGTCCTATTTTTCACTGGCATCCGTGAAACTGACGCAGGCTTACATACGCATTTGAAGTAGGGTAAAGTCTGAGAACCTTCTCAATTCTTGACATGTAGATGAGGTCAAGGAACTATTTCATGGGTCCCGACTCCTGCTAGCGCTGACATGCAGCCTTCATGGAGTCAGACAGAAGACAAAGTGAATGTCACTGCGAGGCCAAGCAGGATGGCCACACACGTTTAAGAAAATTCTAGTAGAACATGCTGGCCAGATTATCGTAAAAGGGTGCTGCAGACAGTGATGAAACTCAATCTATTCAATTTGGTCCAGATGAGTTAAAACTTTTAATACTAGTAACCATCATCTTTGAATTAATTAATGCAATGTTTGCCAAACAGATACTAAAGAAAATCTCTTTGCACAAGTTAGTTTGTTAACTGCAAGCAAAGTTTAACACATTTTGCAAGTAGTTTGGGGTTTTTGTGTTTGTTCTTCATGAAGCCCTTCTCTATACATAGATATGTCAATAAAGATTTTGAGTCACCAAAGGGAGACAGCACACCGCTCAGCCCACATTAATCTGATTAGATATCTTTTGTTTGGGGAACCCTAATGAACATTTCCCAGAATCATTATTCTGCCTCTCTTGAAATGGGTAATGTTTGTCTAATCCATTTAAAAATCACTACGGCATTATAAGCAAACGAATGAAATTATAATTGAATAAAATTAATCTTTGACTGGATTTGCTTTAAAATGTGTCTATGGGGTTAGGATTCTGTGGTCCTAAACTTTTATGACGCAAAAAATGTGAAACTCCATAAAGGCTTATGGGTGGTTGTTATTTACTCCAATGACCTTCAAATTAATAAATCATTCTATTAATTGCTCAGGAATATTCAAGAAATATAACCTCATCTCTGGTCGACTAGCTCAACTAGACTAAGATCAATTTATATAATACTGATTATATATGTTCAGTATATGTGTGTATATATGTAAATATATGTGTATATACACATATACATACACACACACACACACATACACACACACACATACATATACAATTAAACACGGCAGGTTTGTGTTCTACCCAACACAATTCAGACATACTTTGCCAAATAAGTCATTGAAATTACAGCATGGTATTCTCGTACCACTTTAACGTGAAAAGATATATAATATAGCATATATATAATACAATAATATATACCATGGGTACTGCATGTGTATATGTATGTGAAAATATATGTTTACACATATATACATACAAATATATGTGTCTATATACATACATTCTGGAAACACCTAGACAATTTCTTTTAATTCTAAAACTAAAACCAAACAAGACAAAGGTGTTACCCTTTGATGGGCATTTTGTAGCTGACATAACAATTTAATCACTGTAAGCACACATTACAATGCAAATGTAAATATCATTTCCTTAAAATTGTAAGGAAAATTTGTATTTCTCACATTGAAAAGCTCTCTTGGGCAAAAACATTTGGAAGAAAGTGTCATCATCAGCTTCAGTCTATTGAAGGATAAAGACCCAATGTGCTGTCTCTCTGCTTGTAAATTCATCATCAAATCTCTTGCCCCAGCATAGTGTTTCATAAAGAAGATATTAGTCAATATTTATTGAATTAATGAATAAACTTTCCCTGTAATTGATACAGCTATATCTTATAATTTTTAGTATATTTAATCATTCCTATGAAATTCTCTATCATCAATCTATTTAATCCATATGGATTTTTTTAAAGTTCCTTAGAAAAATAGAAACGCAAGAGAAATATTTAAATTGCTTATCAGATCAACTAATAAATTATTGAAATCCTGAGATTTCATTGAAAGTTAGCATTAAATCATAGTAAACAGACATTCTATGTAGGCAAATTTTACATTGAAATTGAAAAATACACTTGTAGATTTTCTTTAGTAAAGTTTTCAATAGTTTTACAATGTATATTTATTTCACATCTTTGAGGATCCTACTGTCCTGTGGATTTTCACAAAATAACATTTTGTTGTTCAAAATGTTACTCTGAGGAGTTAGAATTGTATGCTGAAATAAATAAAGATTCTATACCACATAGGTAACTCCTCAGTCCCTATTTCCAAATGTTTCCAGATCCATGAACTCTGTTCTTTTAATGTTTGTCTTCGTGGAAACAAGACATTCTTCAACTGCAGAATCCTCTTCACCAACTTCCATGTATGAGGACTTCTACTACACGTAAATAATCTGTGCTTATTAGATTCATGTCATCACCTTTCCTCCAGAAAACAGATTCTTAATCTCAACAAAACTATAATCTGTATTAGAAGACTGTCATAGACAAAATGAACTGTTCTACAAAAGGGAATTTCTATACCGATCCAATAATTCATTCAGCAACCTTTATTTAGCACAGGTTTTGTGGAAAAGACCTAGGGTACAAAGACTAATCAAATAGCCCACTTCTTACTCCCCTTACACTCCCTCCATGCCTAGTCCAGGCCCAATTTTTCCTCAACAGCTAAAATGACTATTGTCTAAGCTTTTTCCCCAAAATCTCCAGCTTATAGACAGTTGTCTAAACATCCTAATGTAAATTTGTTGAAGCCACTTCCTTCTTCAAAAGTTTTCAGTAACACCCCATAACCTATAGAATAAAGTATAAATTCCTGAATTGAAAATAATTTAAGAATTGTGTTATCTTGAGCCCAATCTTCCCCATCTAAAAAAACAACATATTGGAGTGATTTACATAACCCCAGCCTTTATACACATGTGATTTCAAACATAACCCTAGCTTTTCACCGGAGATTCACAGAGCACTGTTATGTGTGTCCCCAAAACAGTTTCTTTTCCTCTAGGACACCCCAAAGATTTGATTTCTAAACTCCTGGCATCTAGGGGGAACCATGTGCTTAATTCTAGCCAATGATATGGACAGATTTTCTTTCTTTCTAGACCTGGTCCCTAAAAGATCTACTACATTCACTCCCTTTCTTGGTGAATTTGGGGGGCCTACATAATGGACAATGACATCCAATATGGACAGTCTGAAAATCATCCTACAACAGAACTCTCACCCTACCCAACCTCATCACCACCCACAATCAGGTTGGACCAGGATCTTAGGAAACACTCCATTGTTACTGTGTTAAGTCACTGGGATTTCCAGGTTTAGTGGTCATTTCAGCATAAGATATTTTATTCTGACAATACAACCAGAAATGAATGGGATATAATTTTAGAAATAAGAAACTGAAGTTCAAGATGGAAACGACATCCAAATCCATATGGTAAATACATAGGACTATTAAATTGGGTCTTTACTTCTGTGATGGTTAAATTTTATGTGTCAACCTTACAGGGCTAAAGGGCACCCAGATAGCTGATTTTAAAAAATGCTTACTGGTGTCTGTAAGGGTGTTTGGAAGAATTAACATTTGAATCAGTAGAACAAGTAGATAGAAGATTATCTTCACCAATTCATTTGAGAATCATCTAATCTGTTGATCATTCAATCTGTCAAGAGCCTGAATAGAACAGAAAGTGGAGGGTGAATTTTCTATCTGTTGGAGTTGGGAAGCTTATCTTCTCTTGTCCTTGGACTTGGGTGCTCCTGATTCTCAAGCCTTGGGACTCAGCCTGGGACTTGTATCACCAGATTTCCTGGCTCACCAGCTTGCAGACTGCAGATTGTGAAATGTCTCAGCCTCGTAAGCCCATGAACCAATTCCTATAATAATACACATTTGAATTGCTTAAACTTTCCCCTCCCTTATTCTACCTCTCCTCCACTCGTGCAATTATACATCATTTCACACCAGCTAAAATGAGAGGCTTCCAGTTCCCTAAGTATACAAGGCACTCCTCCACCCCCAGTGTGGGTCCACAATAAATGTTCTTCACTGTCAACCAAAGACAGAGCTCCTTCACCTACTTGCCTCAAAATCTACCCATTGAAGTTTGACTCCTACTGACTATAAGGAAGACTGTCCTGATGCCCCTGAAGAGAGAAATCCCTCTCATCTTTGTATTCACAGAGTCTCCTCTCTCTCTGACTTTCTTGTAGCTCTTAGAACACCATCATTCGCCATAGTTCTCTCTAATTCTAGAGGAAAATGTTTCAAGGACAGAGACCATATCTTACACCTCTTGGTAGAACCCACACTATAGTGCTCTACACCTGATCTGTGATGTACTTCACACATTTGAATGTCATCAAATTCACACTTTAACAGACATATGAACAAACCAAATCAAACAAAAATAGATTTTCAGTCTATAGAATCATATTAGTGGTTACCAGGGGGAAGAAGTAATGTGTGGGCAAATTGAGTAAAAATGATCAATTCTTTGATAAAAGAAGAATTGGAATGGTGCTGGTGAACTTAATGTATCAGACACAGATGTTGATTTAAGATGATGCTCACCTTACACCTATATAATGTTCTGATGCTCTTATCCTTTGATAAAATCTTTTTAAAAATATATCAGTCCTTCAATGGGGAAGAACACTTGCTGATGTGGTAGAGGGTATGGTTGTTGAAATATGTCTAAGAAATGGGTAACCTATACACAGGAGATTATTGTAATGTGTAGAATAATTACTACGATAAAAAATTAATTAAAAAAACACATCAGCCCTTGGGGGAAAATGTTTAAATTGTAATATATGGTCTACTTTGTTAATTATTTTAGATTCCCCCATCCCCAAGATACAATATACATGATATCATGACTCTTTTTTGAAAGTGCTAGCTCAGTAGTTTTATTTTAAAGACAAAAGAACCGGAAAAAATATTATTTGCAGTTTTGGGTTTACAGTGCCTTATATAAAAATCACTTCATGCTAAATGAATGAATGTGGAGGTTTAAGTGTTGAATCTATCATGAGTATGTAGGTGAACTTACAGTGAATGTCAACAAAAGTCACATCTGATAATAACAGAGAGACAATATATGTAAAGGATCTTCTGGATATGGTATCTACTTTGATGTCCTCTTTAAACATAGAACATTAGTTTGATTTCTAAAGTGTATTTTGAAATCCTCTGATCTTCTCTAATGAGCCATTTGATTATTTAAGGCTTTGCCTCCTCTGTCAGAAATGAGCTGGCAGTGTCTCTGTTAGCTAGGGCTGGACTCGGGGTGCTTGCATAGTGGAGTTGACTATTAATAAGCAACCATTCTTGCTTCCCTTTTGTTACCACAAACCAATTTACTTGGCAATCTTTACCTACTAAAAAAAATTATGCAAATTAGAGCATGTCTTTAAAAAATGAATTGCTTCTAAATAAACTTTAGGTGCAATTAGAATTATGATACTTATTATGAAGTACTATGTCTCCTTCCATTTGACGCCAGTGACAAAGGTTAAAAATGCCCTCCTATAAAATACCACATAATTAAACAAAGCAATTTTGCAATTACCCACTACACAACTGGATACATTCCAAGTTTCGTAATTATGTTAACTATAGACGATCTACTTGTACAAAAATAATAATTCCAAAGGATAAAGGAATGTTGTCTTCAGCACAATTTAGTTTTGTTCCCATTTCTCTCCGTTTGTTCAGCTACTCTTTTTAAAATAAATAACAACTAGCAAGTATGCCCTGCTCCTCAGATTTCTTGCTCAAGTAGTTAGAAATAAATGTGGGTATAGAATGTCAGGCTTTTTACTTGAGAATTACTAAAATCCAGCACCAAAATGAGACATTAATTAGTACCTGGTATATTGAAAACTCAACCCCACTATCAACAGGTGCAAGAATAACACAGAGGAAGTTGAAGGAGCTCATTAAAACAAGCTGATGGAGGCAAAACTCTTGCTTCCTCATGGAATCAAATTTCGCCCCTGAAGAGGCAGATTTCCACCATTCCAGCTCAGCTCCCTGTGTTGAGCTTCTAAACATTTCCATCTCAGCTGCACCCCATCTCCTCATCTTTTCATAGTGCCCAGGGCACAGGCCCACTCACCAAGCTCCAGATAAATGTCCAGCTACCTCAGGGCCCACCCCACTTCCCTGTCACACAAAGTCGAAGAGCATTGCCTATAGGCAATTCAACAGAAGGAATTCATTCTGTACAGTCCAACACACTCAGATGACAACAGTAAAAACAAAACTTCTTTTAAGCCGTCCTTCAGAATTTCCAGGTCACTGGATGAATTTTAAAATCACAGCGATGACTAAGTCCATTCATCAAATATCCATGATACACCTTAGGCATTTTGCTGAGTACAGATCTTAACACATTTGCCAAATTTCACCTTTGAGGAGGTACCATTGTTAATTATTTAGTCATTTGACTTTGAAAGTATATTCTTGCTTTAGGCTCAGACCACTTTCCCACAGTACACTGAGCAAATGTCCCCAGATCCAGGTGTCTGGGTGAAGTTTCTGTAAATGAAAAATCTAAAACATGACATCGGTTGAACTTACATTCAAATCTCACTCTTAGAGCTTGATAACTTTACCAGGTTACTTTTACCTTCTGGAAAAGTGCAAAACAGAACATGTTAACCAATGAGTCACAGGGTCCAAGTGCAATGTCCTTTGGGGACTCACCGCCCAGTCTGAGCTTTCAGGGAGAGCAAGGTCCATTACATGACTACAGTGGTCCAGGCAAAGAAGCCTGGATTTGTCTCTCAGCCTCTCTTCCTTCTGAGCATTGGTATAAAATACAAGACTAAATTATCTAATTTCCCCACATGCTGAACACCCAGTATACCTTTCAAGTAAAACTTGGAGCAATATGAAAAGAACATGCATTTATTCACCACTTTTTATTTCATGTACCTGGCGGGATGTTTTCTAAAAATTCCACTTTTCATCCCTATAACAAGTCATATAATTTTGTTTGTATGGAAAGTATATGGTTCTAAGAATTTTATTGACTTTGTAAAAGTCACTCAATAAGAAAGTAATTTGTCTCCACAGTTCATTGTCTTTCTACAATGTGGTGTTGCCTCCACAGATTTTAAGTTCAAAATGCTGATTTTATATTTCTTAACTTTCAAACCTTTTTTATTTCTTTTTGGTCTATAAAATTGTAACATTATAGTCCCAAGGTCACACAGATGATAACAGATGATGGAATTTGAAGTAGGTTTCATGTCTCTTCTGGACATGCTGCATTTAAAAGAAACTGAACATTTCATCTTTCTCTGTCATTTCTCTTCTTCCTCATTCTCCTCCTTCTCAAACATGGGTATCATCTTGAAGACAACTCTCTCTCAGTGACACCCATCCTATACATCAGAAAGACCTGATGATTCTGTCTTCAACCCATCACTTCTCTCCATCATCATCACCACTTCTCATGCCATCATCTCCCCCTGAAGCTAAGTGATCTCCCTCATATATCAAACTCTTACAAAAGAGTCAGAGAGATCCTTTGAAAATATAAATCAGGCCATATGACTTCAGTATTTAAAACTTACCAATAACTTCCTCTTTATTTCAGTTTACCTCCTGATCACTTCTTTTCTACTTTCTCCTACACACCTTACTTGTTCTTCAAATACACTACTTCCTTTTATACTTCAGGGACTTTGAATATATGGTTCCTTCTGTCTAAAGCGTTCTTCTTTCCCCATTCCATTTCATAAGTGTTACCTTATTGGAGAACTCTTTCATCCTCCTCTCCCATTTCAAATGCGTTACTGTCTTACCCACTTCCATCATTTCCTGTGTTAATTAGCACTTGGGCTAAGCTGCAATAATGAAGAGATCCAAAGAGGCAATGACTTAAACAAAATGGAAGCTCATTTCTTTGTCACATTATACTCCACAAATCCAAGGTTTAAAGAAAGGTTCTACCACTTTCAAACTGAAGCTCCCACCTTGGGATCCAAGACTACTAGTTCAAAGCTCATCATCTTCCAGTCAGCAGGAAGTGGTAAAACTCAGTTCTGCCCTTATCTCATTGGCCAGAACATAGTCATTTGGACAAGTTATAAGAGATAGTATGTGTTTGGTGGTATTCCTAATCAGAACTCAGGTGTTCTATGACTAAAGATGAGAGAACGGACATTGGTAAGAAGCAAGTAGCCTCTATACTTTGTCTTCACAGAACTTACTTTAATTAATAATACAAATGTATTTGGTTCATGATTTACTCAATGTTGGTATTTCCTTTCAACTATAAGTTTGACGAGTGAGAGTTTTTAAATCATTCCAATTCTCCCATGCCTAACACAACTACTGGCATTTGCTAGATGATTAATCAGGAGTTTGATGATTGAATGAGTAGACAAATGAATTCTTTACCAATCATGCAATCTAATATACCTCTAGCTATAATATTCCTCTAACTATACTCCTCACTGTGTGTTCTGGAGTGTGTGTCTCCACTTAAGCCTATTTTCAATGTTGTTTGAATTGTTCATCACATCTCTTCATGAAACATTTCATCTTGAGTTTATCAACACTCCAGAGAAGTTTTTTCTTGGCCTGGTTTTCAAAAATCCCTATTGGCCTTACAATGTTTTCCTCAATGGTTAGCCCTGTTAACTACTTCTGATTCTTAAAACAGGCAACTATCTTTGATTAATCTTTTACTTTTCTTTCATCCACTCTCCACCCCAATGAGGCTTTACTCACTGATAGTTTCCTTCTTTCATTCACCAGCTATTTGAATTTCTACTCTATTTACTATGCTAGCCACCAAGAATGCAAAAAATGTAATATAACCTCATTTTTCTAAGGAACCTCTAAGTCTGTTTGAGAGACAGACTAACAAATAAATAATTCAAATGTAATGTGCAATGTTATAAGCAGATATGCTCATAAAACTATAGGAATGCATTTATTGAGTACTTGCTGTTACCTCATTGCATCTGATGCCATTATTGTCAGATAATGCAAATTTTAAAGAAAGCTAAGGTTCAGAGAGTTAAAGTGATTTGCCCAACATCAGACATGTAAAACTGAGAAGTAGATCTGCCAATTTAGGAAAATCTGATGATAAATCCACCTTCTTCCCCCTCTACAAGCTCTAATGCAATTCTACTCTCCTTTCCTCAATTCTAATGCAAGTTTTCCTCTTAAGTTGACTTCCAGTCCTGCCTTTTCTCCTTGCCCACAGCACCCAGCTTCAGCCAGTCCCCCAGATGTCTTCTTTCATCACTGGAACAATGTCCATGTTCTTTGCCTAATATAGCATCCTTGTCAGAACAGAAGGCACTTAAGGGGACTAGACTGTGTGGGGAAGAGCACCTGTGTTGCTGATGTGTCCATATGTCTTACTGCAAACTGTTCCAAAATTCTGGGTTCAAGTAACATTATTATTAGCTTTCATGGTTCTGAGGGTTGACTAGACTTCTCTGGGTGGTTCTTGCCCAGCATTTCCTGCTCAGATGCAAGTTAGGATATGAACCGCCAAAAGGCCTTCTCACTTACATGTCATGGACCTTTGTTAAGATGACAGGAACAATTGGGAAGTGAGCAGGCCTCTTCACTCTGTTATCTTGGGCTACCTCAAAGCATGGCGGTCTCAGAGAAGAATTTCTCATGTCTGCAAGTTTGCCCCATCGTATGCATTCTATGAGGCCTGCGAGAATACTTCAGGCTTCTTGTGGTCTAGCCTTGTAAGTTCAAGTATGTCACTTCTGCTGAATTCAGTCTAATTAGGTGAAAAATATTCTAGGAGAAGCAAATTCGACTCTAATTCTAATAAAAGAAGCCTTTAGCATTCTCACACAACCTTCCTCCAATTTCCATCTGTCCTCCAAGGTCATCAGAGTTAGTGTCTCCAAACATCATGGTTATTCCTGCTTAAAATGCCCCCACTGCTTTCAAATAGAATGCACACATACTAGCATAGATAGAAGGTTCTTCACAATGAACCAATACACACTTCCATTACCTTCCCTTACCATTCCTCTGATACATCTTATGCTGGGGTCACAAGAGTTAGTCATAGCACTTGAACAAATGCATCCTGAATTTTCCAGACTTCATGATTTTGAAGGTCCTAGAGCTCCAATAGCAATGTCATCCCTCCATCTCTCCCCGCCAAACCCTGCCCATTGGCACACTTGATCAGGAAATCTTATTCCAAAGACATTGCCTCAGAAGACACCTTTCTTCTTCAAAGCTTTCTGACACCTGAAGGCAGAAACTCTTCCTTATATTACTGCTCTTGTATGTTCTGACTTCCACAGAATCTCATTTGCGAGGACTGCCCACCACACACCTGTGTCTTCTACAACCACAGTTTTGCCTTCCTCACGGTGGGTACCCAACACCTACACGCTGGTGGCTTTCATTCTAAGACTCACAGGGCTTTTCTGGGCCCACAATCCTTGGGGTTCCTTTGGCTCCCTACCACCACGACCTCTCACCTCCATCAGAACCTTTCTTCTCAAATGACTGTGTCACTCAGCTGAGGGTGAGCCAGCACTGTGTGTAGCAAGTATCAGCAGAATTACAAAAAAGTTGCCACCTTAAGATTCATCACAAGCAGAAATATATCTCCTTATGTCATTGCTGTATCCTACAGACTCAAGATGAAGCAGCTGTGGCCATCAAAAGGGCAAGGGAAAGTGTTTAATTTCCCTGATAACTACAGCATCCCACTGCTTCTTCCCTACTCATCAGAGCCACGTATTCCCACAGGGAGCAGGAGAGAATCCCGGCCCAGGCCCAAGTCCACAGGCTGGTGTCCCACTAGCCTGTCTGCCATGTTGAAGTCTCTTCATAGTCAAGTCTATCAGAAACACAGGTCCAAAACAGGAACAGTGAATCACTTAGAAACCAAAATAAAAAGAGAAAGGAAATTATAAAGTAAATCTCCTCAGAGAAATCATATAGAAACCCAAACATGTTCACCCAAATTGGTATTTAAAAGGAAGCTCAAAATTGGACCCCTGAACATTGAATAGCAAATGAATATCCAATGCTATATTCATAGGTTTTTTTCCAAATTCCTTTTTAAAAACTCTATATCTTATCAAGATAAAGCCATGCCTTTATTTTTGTACAATTAGTCTAATTAATCACCTGAATGTATGAAGGCACGTGAGGTTTTCCACTTGTTCTGGTTATGACTTGTACTATCTCTTCTCCCATGTGGTAATTCTTACTCTTCAACATGTAAAGTTCATGAGGGGGCTGGAGTTTGGCAGAAAATTACTAGTGAATAATTATCATTGGGGTCCAACTACAACACAAATTAATAAAATTATACTCAGAATAGAAATGCAATCAATGCTAAAGTTAGCATTGCTAGATGCTACAATTTTATTAATAAATTCTCATCAGATTTTATAAATAAGTACCCCAAGACTAACTGATATATTAATAGGAATCAACATCAGGAAGACCACAAATTCCTTATGTCAATAGGTCCAACATTTGCCCCTTAGATAGTAGTGATGTCAAAAATTTTCCCTATTTTCCTTCCAAACTCATCTTTGCATCAGAGTTAACAGCTGAGAGCAGAGAGATTATGAAAATTTTGACTAAAATTAAAATGCCAAAACTGCATCTCCTGGATAATGAGAAGCTGATTGTCTCTATTACTGACTAGGAAAGGAAAACAGCAATAGAGAAATTTGCAAGTAGCGAGCCTCCTGTGGTGATGAGTATCAATTGGAATGGGATCAAGCTTTTGGGGAGGAATCAAAAGATCAGTTATGCAGGATTTAGGAGGACTTTCTACTTATGATATTCATGAAAGTTCTAAGGCAAGAGCGTTTGTTCTTACAATCTGTCAAAAGTACCAACACTGGTTCTGTATGCTTAATTAATTGCACACAGGGAGGGAAAAAAGCATTCCAGGTAGAAATTAGAAGAAAGATTCAAGCTGAGCTCTTGCATAGTGCACTTATGATATATGCCAACTTTTATTTTTTAAGGAAAGGTACGGGCAGGAATGAAGGTGAGCAGACATGCAGGCAGGAAGAGAAAGGATGAAGAAGCATTTTATTTTCATTTGGTTGTTCACACTGGTTGTTTTCCCCCGGACTGGGGACCCAAACCCAGGAGTATGTGGCTTGTGCTCCTTTGGAGGTAAATGACCCAACCTCTACTCCACTACGGTGAATCAATGACAAATTTCTAATATTCATATGTCAGCAAAGAGATTTAGACCTCCCTTCTACAGGAACTTAAGAATTCACACCAAAGCCTTTAGCATTCAGCAGAGAAATATTTAGTGACTTTTAAACAAATTTCACGTTTGAGAACTTGAGTAAATGAAATTCAAGGCAAAAACCCCTTTGTGACCTATCACCATTACCACAAGAGAGTGTTTTTCCTCCCCAGGAAGAAACATATGGTATATAGATGCTTTCTTTTTGTTTCATTTCATCTGTTGACAAAAGTTTATGTTCAATTCAGTAGCGAAATGATTCAAGGTAAAAGTTAAAAATTTAATCAGCCTCAGTAACTGAGTACCTCATTTTTCAGTCATGTGTTCATTCCACTTTGCAAATTACTCTAAATATCCCACCTCATCAAAACCACCAGAATCTACAAGTAAGCACTTTTTATAAAAAAAAAGACCAAGAGGTAAATTAGCTTTGCATAAGAGCATTTTACATGTAAAGAATAAAATCTACATCTCTTCAGTTAAAGGCCTTCTTTTTGACAGACAATATCCAATCATCCCTTCAAACTTTGCAGCTGGTCACCTGCTCCTTCTCCTTGGGTCTTCTGAAATATAAACCACACGCTGTCTGTGAGTCAGGAAAAGGGGAAATTATATTATTTAATTGTTCCTGAACCCTTCCTGAGACAACGCAATCACTTTGCACACAGACACCTGGAAGGGACTTGGGTGCAGTGATAGCATCATCTCTCCCGTCACCCACCTCCTTCTGTTTCTGCTGGACCTGAATCAAATGACAATTCTCAGGCAGGTTCTATGTAAGATGAGATTTTCCAGACTGCTAATTTATTGGACCCAGAATATTTATTTTCTGTCCTTGCAATGATTAAGAAAGTTTACCTTTAATGAAGTGAAAGATATCTATACATATTAAAGAGTCAGGAATTAGTGTCCCCATGTCCAATATTTACAATGTTCAAGACATGAGAGCAAGCTAAGAGTCCGTGGATGGATGAACGCATAAAGAAAATATAATATAGATATAAATATATTGACATACGTGCATACACACTATGGAATATTATTCAGCCATGACAAGAAGACAATCTTGCCATTTGGGGCACTATTGATGGGCCTTAAAGGCATTATATAAACCAAGAATAGAAGACAAATGACATTTTCTCTCACTGAGATGTGAAACCCAACACAGACAAGCAAAAACAAGTTCATAGAGGAATAAGATTGGCTGTTGCCAGAGGTAGGGGCAGGGAGTGGGAAAAATGGGTTAAGGAGTTCAAGAGTTAGCAACTCCCAGTTATCAAATAAAGCAACCCGAGGGATGGTGTGTGTGCCCTGGTGGCCCCAGCTAACGATACTGGATTGTGTATTTGTAAGTTACTTAGAGAGCAGATCTTAAAATTTCTCATCACAAGGAAGTAAGAATATTGGAACTCCGTATGGGGATGAAAGTTAACTGGACCTACTCTGATGATCATTTCAATATGGAATCATTACGTTGCACACCTGAAACTAATATCATGTTATATGTCAATGCACTTCAATATAAAAAAAAAAAAGAGTAAGAATCGGTAACACTAAAGATGTATAATGGCGCTTACTGAAAGAATCTTTTAAAACATTAACAACTTGGTTATAATACATATTAGACTTATAAACTGTTTTTGACCATTTCTTATCCTCCATTTGCACATGAAATTAATATCTCCACTGTTCAAATATCAAAACCAGGCTAACAAGGGACTATTGTGGATTTTTATGATTCCAGGACACTCTTCTCATTTCACTTTACTGAAGACGTACAAGAAGAAACAAATTGCAGAGGAAGCGCTGAACTATTTAATATTTCCAGTCCCAGTGGAAATAGTACCATTATGTATTCATGAGGACGTGATAGGTATGACTAGTACGAAATTAATTTTCTCTTGGGTTTTGTGTAGGGGTGTTGGTTTTGCTTTTGTTTTTAGCACTTGGGTTAGATTCCCATAAAGACCAATATCTTTCCAAGTTTGGTCTTTCAGGTGCTCTGTCTGCATTTGGAAGATTGCTTTCCAGAACAATTCACTGTGGTCATGAGCGCTGTTTCAGCGTATCAGCTGGCCCAGCGAGGGAGCAAGCCAGTACAGAATGGTAAAAAGCTAGTGCTCAGGCGGTGGCCAGGCTCGTAGGCATTCGCTAGGGTTTCAATGAGGCGGGGGGCCTGCGACCAGTATGTACCACCCACAGCTGTCAGGCTCCAGGGCCTAGTGAGCTGGACCCCAGACCTCGATTGTGCCAAAAAGACACAAGTAAGGCTGAAAGCAGACAAAGAGACAACAACCAACTGGGAAGTGTTGGGAGGGGTGTATGTGCGTATGTGTCTGTGCGTGCCTGTGTGTCTGTGTGTATTTATGTCTGTGTGTTTGCCTGTGTGTGTCTGTGTGTATTTATGTCTGTGTGTGTGTCTGTGTGTGTCTGTGTGTGTGTGTGTGTGTCTGTGTGTGTGTGTGTGTGTGTGTGTGTGTGTGTGTGTGTGTGTGTGTGTGT
>RJWH01002934.1:0-16552 GCA_004363575.1 Solenodon paradoxus
CTGGAAGAACAGCCTGTAGAAAGGACGACCCTTATGGTTTGGTGAATACAAGTGACATAAAGCACAGACAGCAGACTGAAGTCACATATTCCCACCCAGCAGAGTTCTACCAACAAAGCAAGCCTATCTCACCCCCTCACCATCAGGCAGCAAAACTACATGCTCATAGATAACCACTATTCTCCCAAGCCTGTGCCCACCCCCATCCAGCAGCCATCATCACTTCCTGATACAGCAAGACAAACTACAGGAGCCTGTAAGGGTAAAAAATACAACATAAAACAAAACTAGAGTACCCCCCTGGTATAAATTAAAGCAAATAAACAAACAAGCAGATCAAAAAGACCCCAAATCATGGGAGAAAAAAAATCCACAACACACCCTGAAACCTCAGGAAATGGAATCACAACAAAATGACAGCTCATAAAAAATTAACTTTGAAGATACAGAAGAATGATTTTTTTCTAACAGATAAACAATTTAAGTCTGTAATCATAAACAAATTCAGAGAGTTAAAAGAAAATTCAGATAAACAAAACAGAGCTTAAACAAATAATTAAGCACCAACAGGTGGAGATTGAAGCTCTACAGAAAAAAAAACTAGAGGAACACAGGATTTAGAGGCGATAACTGATGAAACTAAGAATAAAACAGAAAGGTACAGAACCAGAATAACCCAAATGGAGGAAAGGATTAGTGATATAGAGGACAGTAATGTAGAAAGGCACCAAGAAGAAGAAAGAGAAATTCAATGCCCAAAAGATGAAGAAACACTCACAGAACTATCTGACACCATCAGGAAAGGTAACATCAGAATACTGGGTATCCCAGAAGGTGAAGAGAAAAAAGAGAGGAACAGAGAACATCTTCAAGGCAATAATTGCTGAAAGCTTCCCAAATCCAGAACAAGTAACAAACATACAGGTCAATGAAGCAAAGAGTACACCCAATTACATAAATTCTAAAAACCACTACATTAAGACACATAATTGCAAAACTATCAAGAATCCAAGACAAAGAAAGAATTCTAAAGGTATCCAGGGAAAAAAGTAGATAACACATAAAGGCTCATATCAGACTAACTCAAACCTCTCAACAGAAACTCTACAGGCTACAGGAGAAGGGAATGATGTCTTCAAAATACTTCAGGACAAAAAATGCTAGCCAAGAATACTATATCCTACAAAACTCTCTTTCAAATTTGAGGGAGAAATTAAGGTTTTTCCCAACAAACAAAAGCTAAGAGAGTTTGCAACCACAAGACCTCCTCTATAAGAAATGTTCAAAGAGGCCCTATTAGCTAAATCAAAGAGGAAAAACTTCACAAAATTATAACAAAGTGACAAATAGATCAACATAACCAGAAAACAAAAATCAAAATGACAGTAGCAAGTTCTTATGTGTCCATAATTATTGTAAATGTAAATGGATTGAACTCGCCAATCAAAAGGCACAGAGTTGCTAAATGGATTAAGAAACATAACCCAACTCTATGTTGTCTACAAAACGCATCTTAGGTTGAGAGACAAGCAATGGCTTAAAGTGGATGGATGGAAAATGGCACTCCAAGCTAATGCTGAATGCAAAAGAGCAGGAACAGCTATACTCATATCAGATAAGGTACTCTTTCAACCAAATAAAATTAAAAAAGATAAAGATGGATATTATATAATGATAACGGGATCAATACAATAAAAAGACTTAACACTTAATAAAATTTATGCACCCAATAATATAGCACCCAAATATATCAAGCAAATATAAACAGATCTAAATAAGGATATTGACAGAAATGCAATAATAGTAGGGTACTTCATTACTCCTCTTTCAGTAAAAGACAAACAGAATCAACAAAGAAACAAGGTTTTTAAATGACAAAATAGAAGAGCTGAACTTAATAGACATATATAGAGTACCTCGCCCAAAAACTACAGACTGCATATTCTTCTCAAGTGCTCATAGAACATTCTCAAGGACAGACCATATGTTGGGACACAAAACAAGTCTCAATAAATTTTCAAAGATTGAAATCATATTGACCATCTTTTCAGATCACAATGGCATCAAACTATAGTCAACCAAAAAGAGAAAGAGAGGAAAACCACAAAAGAGTGTAGATTAAACAACATATTGTTGAACAACTAATGGGTAAAAGAGGAAATTAAGAAAGAAATTTTAAAAAATACCTGGAATCAAATGAAAATGAAGAAACAATGTATTAGCATCTATGGGATGCAGCAAAAGCAGTAATAACAGGGAAATTTATAGCGATACAATCCTACCTCAGTAAACAGGAAGAATCACAAATAAAAAACCTAAGCCATCACCTAAAGGAACTAGAAAAATCAGACAAACAGGAGCCTAAATCCAACAGAATGAAAAACATAATAAAGACAAAGTCAGAAATCAATGAAATACACATCAGAGAGACTATTCAAAAAATCAATGAATCCAGAAGCTGTTTATTCAAAAGAATAAACAAAATAGACAGGTCATTAGCCAGACTCACAAAAAAGAGGAGGGAGAAAACACAAATAGAATCAAAAAATGAAAAAGTAATAATCACAACAGATACAACAGAAATACAGAGGACTACAAGATAATGCTACCTACAAGTATGTAACAACAGACAGAATAACCTAGAAGAAATGGACACATTTCTGGAAAGGTACAATATCCCAAAACTAAACAGAGAACTAGAAACTATGAACAGATCAATCACAAGCAAGGAAATTGAAACAGTGATCAAAAACCTTCCCCAAAACAAAAGCCCTATTCCAGATGGTTTCACTAGCGAATTATACAAAGCATTCAAAGAAGAATTAGTTCCAATCCTCCTTAAACTGTTCCAAAAAATAGAGGGAGATGGATAACTTCCAAACACTTTTTATGACGCCAAAATTATGCTGATTCCAAAACCAGATAAAGACTGCACCGAAAAAGAAAACTATAGACTGACATCTTAATGGATACTGGCACAAAAAATCTCAACAAAATACTAGAAAATTGAATTCAACAACATATAAAAAGAATCACACATCATGATCAAGTGGATTTATTCCAGGGATGCAGGGATGGTTCAACACATGAAAATCAATAAATGTGATACACTATATCAATAAAAAAGGACAAAAACCATATGATAATCTCAATAGATGAAGAAAAGCATTTGACAAGATTCTACAACCTTTTGTGTCAAAACCCTCCAAAAATAGGTATAGAAGGAACATAATTCAATATAATTAAGACTATATATGACAAGCCCACAGCCAACATTGTATTCAGTGGAGAAAAACTGAAAACTTTTCCCTTAAGATCAGGGACAAGAAAAGGATGTCCACTCTCACCATTACTATTCAATATAGTTCTGGAGATCCTGGCCAATGCAATTAAATAAGAAAAAGGTATAAAAGGTATCTAAATAGGAAAAGAAGAAGTGAAATTATCACTTTTCGCAGACCAAAAATGAAAAAGTAATATGATAATATACATAGTATATTATAATATATGATAATATACATAGATATGATAATATACATGATAATATACATAGAAAACCCCAAAGAATCAAGTAAAAAGCTACTTGAAATAATAAACAAGTGGCAGGCTACAAAATTAATATTAATATTATTAATTATTATTAATATATTAATTAAATTAATATTAACAATCTGTTACATTTCTGTATGCCAACAGTGAAAATACAGAAAGAGAACTGAAGAAAACAATACTGTTTACAATTGCAGCAAAAAAAACAAATACCTTGAAATAAACCTAACCAAAGAGGTGAAAGACTTATACTATGAGAACTACAGGGCGTTGCTAAAAGAAATAGAAGATGACACAAAGAAATGGAAAGATATTCCATGCTCATGGATCAGAAGAATCAACATAATAAAAAAGGCCATACTGCCCAAGGCAGTATATAGATTCAATGCTATCCCCATCAAAATTCCAAAGACATTCTTCACAGACATAGAACACAAAATAATGAAATTTATCTGGAACAACAAACAACCCAGGATAGCAAAAACAATCCTCAAGAAAAAAAAACGACAATGGAGGAGTCATTATCCCTGACTTCAAACTCTACTACAAAGCAATAATAATTAAAACAGCATAGTACTGGTATAAAAACAGAAAGACGGATCAATGGAACAGAATTGAAAGTCCATAAATAAATCCACATATATATGGACACCAAATTTTTGACAAAGGAGCCAAAAACTCACAATGGGGCAAGGACAGCTTCTTTAATAAATGGTGCTGAGAGAACTGGACAGTCACATGCAAAAGGTTGAAACTAGAGCATTACCTAACACCATACACAAAAAAATAATTCAAAATAGATTAAAAACCTAGACATAAGACCAGAACAATCAAACGCATAGCAGAGAATGGAGACACAAGATTTTTAGACATAGACCTAAGAGCTATCTTTGGCAACTCAACTCCAATTGCAAGGCAAATAAAATCCAAAACAAACAAGTGGGATTACATAAAACTAAAAAGTTTCTGCTCAGCAAAAGAAACGGGCATAAAAACAAAAAGGCATCCAACTGAATGGGAAAAGATATTTGCCTCTCACACCTCAGATAAGGGGTTCATATCTAAGATATAAAAAGAACGCAAAAAATTGACAACGAAAATACAAGCAATCCAATAAAAAATGGGGTAATGACCTTAATAGATACCTCTCTAAGGAAGACATACAAATGACCAACAGGTTCATGAAAAGATGCTCTGTGTCTCTTGTCATCAGGGAAATGCAAATCAAAACAATGATGAGCTATCACCTCAAGAATTGCTATTATCCAAAAAAAATGGAAACAATAATTGCTGGAGAGGATGTGGAGAAAAGGAAACTCTAATTCTTCGTTGGTGGGAACATAAAGTGGTGCAACCATTCTGGAAAGCAGTATGGAAAGTCCTCAAGAATTGAGAATAGAAATTCCATAAGATCCAGTTATTCCTGTACTAGGCATTTACCTGAATGATACTAAAACACTTATCCAAAGAGATAGATACACTCCCATGTTCATTGCAGTACAATTTATAATAGCTAAGAGCTGAAAACTACCTAAATGCCCATCAACAGAGGGATGGATAAAGTAGATGTGGTACATATACATTATGGAATACTATTCACCCATCAAAAGGGAGAGAGTCTGCCATTTGCAACAACATGGATGGACTTGGAGAGAATTATGCTTAGTGAAATAAGCCAGGAGAAGGACAGACATCATACGATAGCACTCATATGATGGGTAAAGAGAAAACAAATAAATGTCATAAATTAAACACCACCAAATCCGGGGTTAGGGGCAGATATATATGTATATATATATATATATATATATGTATATATATATATATATATATAGATAGATAGATAGAGAGACAGAGATGAGAGAGACAGAGACAGAGACAGAGGGAGAACACTACTCCAAACAACTATGGACTCTTAGAGATGAAAGACCAAAAAGGCAAATCAGGGGGTACCAAAGCAACGGGGGACAGGTGGGGGAAATGGGATGAAGGGAATTAACTGTAAATGAAGGGAGAAAAAAGGGGGCAATATTAGTAAATCTACTATGCTATTTGCAAATTTAAAAATACTACTATGTATACCTCAAAACAAGTCACTGTCAAAATGCAATATCCCTTCAATAATAATAAAAAATTTTTAAAAAGTATCTTGCAATGATTTATAAAATGGTTAACCTCTCAAGTATACAGTATATTTCTCAATAAATTTGAATTTCCATGTACTGATTACTTAGGTTGAAATCTAGTAGCTTTCACAGTATTATGTATTTTAGTGTATATTTTAATATGGGAATTTATTGTTCCATTTATAAGCACATTTCATCATTTTTCAAAAGAACAAAGGTAATCTAGAATAACCTATTAATGTCCTCATATTGAACAATTTTCATTCTTTTAACTTAAAACTATAATCAAGATTAGAACATCTTATTCTCCCTAAGAAACATGTAATCTGAAATTGGCACAGCAAGAGTTTTCCACAAATGCGAGAGGAGACAGAGATGGTTCATTTGCTTTTAAAATGGATACGATGAATATAGCACATGTAGGGAAAAATTAACTAACTGGAACAAAATGTTTTTCGCAACTCATCCTCTCAGCTGGAAACCCCACTATTGCTTTTTTTTAAAAGATAATAAGAAAGTCTATAAATTGAAAATGCCTCTATTTTCAGTCACTTAAATCTTACTTTAATTCTGAATTTTATAAAGTAGAGCAGCTACTCATAGTTCATATTCATATACATTCTTCAAAAGTACATCATTTTGTTGCTAAGCCTACAATCAACAGGCCCCTGATTTAATATGCTTGCAACAAAAAGTGTCATTGCATTTTGAATACAAGATATATGCCTGTTTATGACTAACCAATACAAATTGGGAATAAATTCTGTTATACTCATTGAAAACATAATGTGAAGTATTGTGGGGAACCAAAGAATTGAATAAGCCTGAGGCATATTTTTCTTCTAATGATGGAATATCTATCAGGATTAAACACTTGGGGTATTTATCCATGTAAAAGTAGAATTACACAGAAATTGGAACCATGAACCAGGAAAGCAAGTGGTAACAATATGATAAAAGAAATAGAACTTATGTAAATAAAATTAAGTTTCTACCGTATGTGAAAATGGCTACATAGATTTTAACCAAACTTGGATGGTACTTTTGGGATATTCTGACTTAAAGTACAGCACACGTGATATACACAATTTAGGAGGGCCTCAGGCAGCACTTAAAATAAATAGGCTGTTATCCTCTAGAGCAGCTGCAGATTTCATTGTATTTTGTACAGAGTTACTCTGTGTAGTTAATGTGTTCATCAGGATGTCAAGAGCTGGGTTAAAAAATATATTGGTTCATGATTCTTTAGAGTAACCCAGACAATGAAAGCTAAAGTAAATGTGCATTATTTTCTTACATTAAATTAACATGGCTGTTTTCAGGTTTATTCCTAGAGTGCATGATAGCATGAGGTCACTAGCATTTCAAAATACTGCTTGTAATAATAACAACAATAGCAATAAAATAATGAATGTCAAATAATTTTTCATTCAAATACCAAATTAAGATTTGTGGAGCATAGAATTTTTATAACAGAATTCATGGTGGAGAAGATGGCCTGATGGAATAATAGTGACATTCATTGAGCTTTTACAGTGGGTCAGGGAATGAATTTGTGAAGTGTTTCCTAGGCATCTGCTCACTGTAATGGTTTGATGAGGTAGGCAGTGTTATAATCTCCTTATTATAGGTGAGGAAATGGAAGTTTAAGGAAGTTTAAATTACTTGTCTGGATCTGTTAAAATTTGGTGGATCTGGAACATTTTGTAAAAAGAACTATTCTCTGGGATTCAGGAGACATCAGGGCTGATGCAGAAACTATTTCCCTTCCTAGATCCTATGACTTGATTTGGGTAGGATTTCTTCACTTTATCTCAACCTACATACCTCCAACTCATCACATCTCAGCACCCACATCCAATCAGGGAAAATTATTTAAAGTTATATTTCAGTTATATATTCTGATTCCTCCTTTTTGTCAATTGTTTCAGTTCTTACTCACACATCCTCTCCCTGTAATCACTAAAGCTTCTCTTAGACTTCACTTGTTCCCACCATTAATCAGAACTCCGCAATGACACCAGAGCTGCTTGTCTAATTACCTCATGCTTTCCTCTACTGTTTCCTACTGCCCTTCACAAAAATTTCCAGCATTTTGAGAAGGAATAAAATGCTTTCACAAATCTCATTATCATCCCATTTTATCTTCCCCAATTTCCTCCACTCTCTTCCATCTCCAAAATTATGCTTCAGTCAGAAATTTGAACAGGCATAGAGCCAACCAACTTTGACACATCTAGGTTTTTGTTTATGCTGATCCTCCTCCTTAGAATGCCTTTACCTATTTTCTCTCTTAGAAAAACTTGACTTTCTAAGAACCAGCTCAATAACTCTGTGGCTCTTTCATATGCTATCTGAGGCAAAATTATTTCTGCCCAATTCTTCTACATAGTGTGTATATAGTGTGTACCATAGCCTTAATCACATTCTATTTTAATTACGACTATATTTTAATTCTGTATCCACTGGACTCTGCAATGGATAGATGAGCAAGGAATACTGGCTGTTTCTATACTTGACATAAATTAGAAAAGGAACTTTGTGCACAGAGAAGCTTCTCAAATGATTCTTCACTTAAACATATAAGATTTACGCATTTATGTCCATAAGAACACATGAACACACTATTTCTTCTTTTCTTTCTACTCTCATATCTATAAAACATAATTCATTAAACAGAAAAATATGTTTGAAGTTATTGCTTGTTTCAATGCAGTCTTCACAGTAGTAAAGTGATAAACTCATGTATAATTTATTTTTAAATTGAAAAATATTGGTTTGCAAAGTTGTACATATTTTAGGAGTAAAAGTTCACAATTCTTCAGCTGTGCATCATAACACACCCATCATCAAAGTTCTAATAACTCCCTCTACACTGTCATTGGACTACGTTCTATTATTTGCTCACTCCTTCACCTCTAACAGTTGTGTTGTCAGAATCTACTGGTTTTTTTTTAGTTTATTTTGTCTTGTCTATTTCCATATCTAAGCTACTGAAAACAGTGCTGCGATGCATGTAGGGGTGCATATATATCTTTTTGAGTTAGCACTTTAATACTCCTCAAATATTTAGAAGCAGAATTGCTGAATCATAAGGCAATTCTGTTTATAATTTTTTAAGGAACCTCCATACTGTTTTCCAAAGTGGCTTCTCCAATTTACATTCCCAACACCAGTGTATCAGTAACTTCTCTACACACGTTTATTGTCTCCAGCCTTTTGGATATAGGCAATTCTCACAGCTGTGAGGTGTTCTCATTGCGGTTTTAATCTGCATTTCTTTGATGGCCAGTGATGATGAGCATTTTTTCACATGTCGGTAGGCTTTCTTGTGTGTCTTCTTTGGAGAATTGTCTATTCAGATCTTCTGCCCATTTTTTTAGTGGGTTTTTTTGGTTGTTTGTTCTTGAGTTGTATGAATTCTTTATATGTCTTGGATATTAACACCTTGTCAGATGTATGATGCGCAAAAAATAACTTGTTCTATTCAGTAGGATGCATTTTCATTTAGATAATCATTTCTTTCACAGTGAAGGAGTTTTTTTTTAGTTTACTTTCACTGTGCAGAAGCTTTTTAGTTTGATGTAGCTCCATTTGCTTATTTTTGCTTTTCTTTCCCTTTGCTGGCATGGAGTCACCAAAGACATCACTAATGCCAGTGTCCTGGAACATATCATAAACTGGCCCATTTAAAATCATAAATTCCACCATGGTTTACATATCATACATTATACACACACACACATATACACACACACACACATATATATATACACACCATTATTGAGTCTTAAGAATCAATTTTGCCAGGACCTGGCAAACTAGGGAGAAACTATTGCAAAGGAGACAGGAATAATCTGATCTGGCAAACTATAAATCCACTATTTCTGGATCTTAGAGTTTTTATAAGGTAAAAGGCATGCACTTGATAGACTCCTCAGTTTTTAAAGTGGGCATCCAATTGATACAGAACATGACATACTGCATGATCTAAATAAGATATATCTTTAAGTCATATATGCTACTAGTAGTAAGACTTCAACCGATTTTTAAGAAAGTTGAAGAAATTCACAATTAGTGATCTTTCAAGAGATCTGAGTTGTTTAGCAAGAGAAACTACGATTCACTGTCCTATTAAATTGCAACCATTTCATTCTTATCTATATTGGCAATGGGTATAAATTAATTTGAGAAAGTACAGAACATACCCACAAAAATGTATTTATGTTCAAATGTAATAATATAATTTATTCAAGAATTAAGAGTTTTATTTGGTTATAAGGGAAGGAGGGGCTCTATACTAATCTAATTTGGAGCTGGCCCTTCTGTTTCTTGGTACATCCTGGTATTCCCTCTTAGCACCTAGTGGTACTACCTCTTTGAATCTCCATCATCTTACATATTAAGAAAACCTTATTCTCTATGGATGAACTTGACTCACAGTTTGGATCAAAGTAAATAAAGTAAATCAACTCACAACAAAATGAGAACTGTAAATAAAATGTCAACATATTATTATTTTCATGTCCACTGGGATATTGTGCTTTTAAAAAAGAGCTATTATAATCCCACATCTAGGCATATATAGAGAGAACACAAACACTAATCAGGAAAAATATCTGCACCCCTACGCTCATAGCAGCACAGTTCACAATAGCCAAGACATGGAAACAACCTAAATGCCCAACAATAGATGACTGCGTGGAGAAGCTGTGATCTAGATACTCAATGGAGTTCCATGCAGCTGTTAAAAAAGATGAAAACATGCCTTTTGCAACAATCTGGATGGAAGTGAAAATGATCATGTTAAGAGAATTAAGCCAGAAAGAAAAGGAGAAGTACATGAAACAAAACAAAGAAATAAATCTCAACAAAATTCGCAGGATGCAAGGCTTGGATGCAGAGAGGTAGGGAGGGGCAAGGGAAGGAAGGAGGGAACAAATTGGCAGTAAAAGTCACCAGAAATCTGGTGGTGGGTGCGGGATGAAATACAGACTGAGGTACCATTTCAATATTTTATAAAGCATATAAAATGTAAACAAGAAATAATCAAACAAAAATTCAATAAATAAAAGAGGGTTATCATCTGCAGGCATAGATACCTTGTGTGTGTGTCAACATGCAACAAATATTTATAAATTCATTGGTTTTTTTTTTGTTTGTTTGCATTGCTATATGGTTTTCAGGATATTAAATTCACACCCCAGTCAGTGCATTTCACAGCACACCCACCACTAGAGTTCCAGGGCCCTGTGCTACAACATTTTAACTCCTTCCTTTCCTTCTTCCTCCCCTACTCCTACCCTCCTGAGAGCCATAGCCTTGCAACCTCACGGCCAGAGATAGCTCATATGAAGAAGTTCTAGGGGTGATTGCAAGGTAAAAACCTAGTAAAGAGGTCTGCTTGGCCCTCCAAAAACTTATAGGTACCAGAAAGTTCTAGGAATCACCTAAGCATCATTATGATTTTTTAAAAAGTTCTCAGTAACAATTTCAATTCTCTAAGTATGCCATGGATTATTTAATTTATTCTTTGTTAAAATGCCAGCATCTGTTGTCAACTCTCAAAAGGAAATACTGTTTGAGAAGGTATAGCAATTAGTTACAGTCACTATGGAAACAAGATGGCATCACCGACAATCAAGGGTTTCTGTAATATTAAAACAATATTCTTTAATATTATTATGATTGGAATACTAGCATTTCACAATATGTGATATGAAAATAACATAAGTACTTTGTAATCTGTGATACAATATTCAGGTGGTATCAACAACAATAATATGGATGTTATAAGATCTTTAATGGACCAAACCTAATTAGCATAGTCATTATGTTGCCTGATTTTCTCTTTATGCTCTGCACATCATAGCAAGATGCTCTTACAACCTGTAACAGCAACATGCCCTTACAACAAGCTTCCATTTCTTGCTCTCATAATGCTAATGTGGGTCAGTGAAATAGAAGGTAGAATGAAGAGGAGCTGGTAATAAATTCTTCTACTCATTAAAATATTTTCCCTTTTCCCTGACTATTCAAGAGGCCCCACTGAGATTTTACAAATATATCTGACCTCTAATTTTGTGACATAATCTGGTAAAATCTGGAGATTAACTCAATGTTTCAAGTTTGATAAAACTGTCAATGAAATGTTGTGTCTAAATTATGCAGAATAGATCATTTCACTTTTCACTTTATTTTATGTCATACTGGGGACAAATCTTTATCTACTTTTCAGATTTTGTAACACCTGTATTCACACACATATATAGAGTAAAAGATGATCTTTAATTAGATTTAAATCCTATAGGATTAAACAAATGAGAAGCCTCTGACATTGGAGTTCAGGGAGAGCGGTATAGATTTTTAAAAATTAAGATAAATTCAATTTAGCTAAAAACATGTACTTCATTAGAAAGGTAATAATGTGTGTTCTTGGTATTTTTGATATTTTTTCTAAATGTTTACATAAAAATGTAATATATAAAAATATGACTAAAAAGTCATACAATTAAACTTTCTCTTAGGGAAAAAAAGCAGTTTATCAAAGTCATTCATTATCTAATAATCAGTAATGTTTGCTAAAAGATATTTGAAATGTTTTTGTTATTACTTTGTATCTTTAAGGAAGATAAATAATTGTAAATTTAATATATGTTGCCTACAAGAAATAAAAATCACTATGAAATAAATGCACTATTTCCTTTCATTTTAACTGACTTTAGTGAGGCAATTAATATTAAGTGAAATTAAGCAATTTTAAAGTTCAAAACTTTCAAAATATTTTAAGGAATGCTATCATGATTTCAATACCCAAGAGGGAGCATTATCTCTTTTAAAGAGCATGAATATGGGATAAGGACACATGGCTTCCCACTGGGTACAGAATCAAAGCAGCTACGTGCTTTCTATAAGTGAGAAAGAAAAAGACAAACATCCTATGTGGCTTAAAGAGAAATCAAACAAACAAATGATCTAAATTAAACAAAAATGACTCTAGTTTATAAAATTAAATTGATTATTACCACAAGATGAGGGGGTGGGCAAATTTGGTAAAAGGTGTCAATCATATGGTGAAGGATGGAACTACACTGCTGGTGGCAAACTTGGTGTATTATATGCAGATGCTGACTTGCAATGATGCACATCTTAAACATATATAATGTTGTGCTACAATAGTCCTTCAATAAAATAAAAAAAATAAGTCACTCACTGGATAGCTTTGGCTTCAGATATCCATTGTGTGAAATAAGGCAACATATTATATCTCAAGTCCCTTCCAGTATACTATTACATAGTATATTTTCAGCAATGTAAACTTTTCTGGCAGGTTGATGAATGCAAAGCTATTTTATCACATAGAGTTTCAAACCATGACTGTTTACAAATGAGTAGTTTAGGCAGTTGCTTAATACAGTCTTTTTCAAAGTGTGAGCCACAGACCCACGTATTAAAAATGCAGATTCTCAGGGTCCGATCCAGACTACCCAATAAAAATTTACTTTTTAACAAGATACCCAGGTAATTCATATGAACATTCATGTTTGAGAAACATGACTCAGTACTTGTCTTTTCCCCCAAATTGCTCCTTCTGTAATTTTGAAAAATTTAATATAGTCTATATTTTATTATGAGAAATACATTTGATTAGATATACTCACTTTAAAATCTTAAATGCATCTGGCTGATCATATCTCAGTGTATGGATTTTGGCTTTGTGGACTGTTGGTAGCATAAATGTATGAAAGTGGAGAACATGGAGTATTCACACTGGTGGATTTTTTGGCATCAAATAAGAGAATGATAACCCTGGGTGGCCAACGACTGTGGGAGAGACAGGTATCAAGATGAGGGAGAAAGAAAGTGTGTGTTCATACAATGAAATACTTGTTGAGAACTATGGAAGATTAGAAGATATAGCAGTACCCAATCCCTGTCCTCATGAAGCATGCATTCTGGTAGAGGAGACTGCAAAACTGAAACACTACCTTATTAGTCCTCTCATCCAAGTATAAATACTTTACAGTTTCAATCATGACATCAGGGAGCATAGTCATCTAGAAAGAAAACAATCTTTTCTGGGATTCCCAAAGTTTGGGAGTTTCAGATTGTGGTCTATATCCTAATCTGGATATTTAATGTTTGCCTCTAATACTTTAAAAAGGAAGGAAAAACACCTGGATTTTTATATTGGCAAATATTTCACATGTTTGCATGTTTTTTAATCTACAATGCAGATTAAGAAAAATATGTCAGAAACCTTGCTTGCTGGACATAACTTATTAGCTTCTGTAAAACATATCAACTTCAATAGTAATATTAACATCTTTTTCAAATTATATACATTTCACATATTTATCAGTCATATAAAGCATAATGGTATAAATGAAAACCTTTTGCAAGATTAACTTGTACAATTCCTCTGATAAAAATAGAAAATTTATCAAGGATGGGAATAATATACAAGATTTTCACAGAAGTCTTTTTAAAAAAACAAAAAAATTAATATTAACAACATAATCTATCAGTATTAATTTTACTGAATAACTTTAAAGAATATTTCTTAGCAAAAATCTAATTGGCATCCATAAATACTTCACTGAAACTTTTTACATTTATTCCAATTGATGTTTCTATCATGATTCATGTGTTTCAAACTTTGAGGAAAAAGTTCAGTCTCTTTTGGGGATTTCCATTATCACTGATTTATTATGGCTTTGCTAAGCCAATACATCTGGATTTCAAGCCATTCAAAATAAAGAAAAAAAATCAGAATTGTCCAATCCAACATGTCCATTTGGTTCATGAATAATACAATAAAACAGGGCAATTTTCAAGCAATCTTGTCTATAATTAAATACAAGTAACTATTTTCAGTCAGTAACTGTTACCTAATTTCATACCAGCATAGATGAATAAAACAAAGCAGAAACACAAAAGCTTTCCCTATTTAGATGAATGTAAACAATTTTGCCCTTGCTTTCAAGACACAGACCTTACACAATAATTAGGTTTAAATATAGTTCTGTTGTTTTTAAACAGCAGATGGCTGCCATCTTGTACACTTGGATTTTTATAGAAATATTTTGTTGTTAGCTGAAAAGCCCCAAACGATTTTCATTTGTTAGACTGTTTGCATGTCTTTTGATTTGCACAAGGGACTAGTTGAGGAAAAAAGATGAGCAGTATATGAAGAGGGAAAATTTGGTAGTTCTCTCTCCATGGACTCACATGTGTGATGGGTGTCAGAGTTAGGGAAGGAGTCACCAGTAGAGGTCAGGCAATTTATAGGCTCTGTGTGAGTTTTAAGACTCAATTAGCAATGGAGGAAAGCAAGCATGACCAAAGCTACAAGTGGGTGGGATTTTATTGTACCTGATCCTCAGTGAGTTATCAATCAGTATTTGCTGAATGAATAAATTATCTTCAACAATATCATGTCTCGAAGTCATGAAATCTTCATTCTTTCTAATGTAGGTCTTTGAAAGTAAACATTTAAGATGCTTGCTCTAAGACCAGATATCCAGATATCACAAAGGTTAAATGTAGTTGTAATAAGTGCTCATTTTTCAAAGTGTAGGTGTTTAGACTCACACACAGAATTTCTTTTATTTGATGACTTGAGATTATCACCTATCAATATTCTGAGGGTATTCACAGCTGATAAAGAAGAGAATATAAACCATTAAACAGCTTGAATTATTTTCTGCAAGTATCCTTTAACTACCTCTTCTTCCACAGTCCCTGTTTCAGGAAGTTGTTAAAAGTTTAATATAAACTCGTATTTCCAACTGTGGGAAATTATGAACAGAAGGCATTAAATGAAAGCAAAAGTGAATAAGACAAATTCCTTGACCTCACAGAATTTAAAAATCTAGTTGGAGACATGATAAATGACATATTGAAACTTAAGAGCGTGCAGTAAGTGCTGAAGAGAAAGGCAGGTGAATACGACAAGATTCAAAGGAGGAAGACAAATTAGTTCTGAGAATGATGACCAGGAACAACAGGCTAGACAGGAAATTGTGACTGGTAACTAGAGGAGGAAGGGAGAGCTGGCATCTTTAAAGTCTCAGGCCCCTGAGTGCCTGCTCTTGTCAAGAAATAGCAAGAATGTGCATGTGATAAGAATGTGAAGAAAGTGGCAGGCGAGAATGGACCTGGAGTATATTGAGAGATCATATAGAGATTCTCTTTATTCTATAGGCAGGGCTATGTCATTCACTATGTTTTTGCTGAGGATACCATGATCAAACATTTTTGAAATTCAATTATAGTAGAAATGAGAAAGCAAGTTCAGCAATAAGTGACTAAGACATGAATCAAGTTGATGATGAAGTGCCAGAGAAAGGATTGAGCAAGATTTGGAGCTAGGAAGAGAAAGAACTGTTGATCAAATAGATACGGTATTTACAGTAAGGATACAAGGGGCATAGGGGTGGCAAACAGGGTAGGGTAAAAACATACTGTCAGTCTTTGGCTTTATAACTGGGAGGATGCTGATTTTATCTCATTAATTAGGGAAGATGGAAAGGGTAAGCCCTAGTTTATATACACAAAATTCATCATTCACTCCTCACCTTAATATTTGCTATTCCTTCTATCAGGAACACTGTTTCTACTCCTCAGCACAGAAGTTAATGCCCACTCATCATTCAGGTCTCAACTAAAATGTTTTTTCCTTGGACAAATCTTCGCTCAGCAAAGAGACAATACTAGGGGCCCTTATCATAGATTCTCATTTTATGCTCCACTTTTTAGCACTTAAAATATTTGCTTCTTTATTCTATGACTGCTATCCCAGTAGATTGAGAGCTCCAGGCAGGTTTTGTTCATCAGCAGATGGCCTTCACCCAGGACACTGTTCATATAAACTT